>OENM01000399.1:0-20429 GCA_900239745.1 Rotaria magnacalcarata | reverse complement strand
TGACTAGTTTATTCAAATCATATTAGCTCGAAGATTTGTCCTATTGACTTAGAAAGAGGGCAGGCTATGTGGTTCTCCCCAATAGATACACTTGATATTGATTCGGCAAATGTCGGGATTAGGGTACATATCAATTGAAGACGATATTAACATGAATTCCTTACGAAACGAATCAACGTTTCTAACCGCTTGAATCTATAATGGTGATGAAGTATCCATGATCCCTGTGATCTCGAGATGATAATCTATTTTACACTCTCGTTATAAAAATGAAGTGACAGGTGGGCACCGACTGTTGAGGAAAATACTATGTTTCGCTTTTCGATAGCCTATGAAAAATTCAAACTTCTTGACTATTGTTTCATTTCTTTTTCTAACTTATCTATGAAATAGCAGATAAACGATTTTCTCATTAAATTTAATCAGATTGAGTCTGATAGGGTCAGTTCGTATCAAAAATGTGACGACTCTTTTTTCCATCATCTTACGTTTTCGAAAAATGACTTTTCTATTATTGCTAGTTCGGACTGCTCTCTATCTACTAGCGAGAGAATCCTCAAAAAAAATATTCTAAAAACCCGTAATAGCACAAAGCACAAAAGTAGTGTGAAGTTGATCGGAATTACGTCACATCAAGTAATTCAGATCACTCTGTCAATCTAGATGAGGCAATGCGGATTACTCCAGCGATAAGCGTTATACCTATATTTCCGCATATTGAAACAACTTTTTATTCGTACTCGTAGAAAAAAGAATATACTATTCGATAGCTCAAATTTTCTTACATGAGACTTGAAATATCTCGACGAACGAACGGATAATTGTAATATAATATTTATAAGAAAAGCTCCTCTGCCAGTCACTTTTCATTCAATGAAAATCTGTCTTGGGCAGTTCGGATCAACTTCGCACTACTTTACCATTTGCATTATTACATTGTTTTTCGGGTATTATTTTTCGATGATCCTCTCCAGCGGCGTAACGAGAATTTTAAGACCAATGGGCAAACTTCTCTTGTGTCGAAAAAAATGATGGGCGAAATTAGCAAGGTTTTTATTAATGGGCCAAAACGTTTTGACTCAACAAAGCATAATGACGTACAAAGAAAACATGCACAAGTTAATGTTGAGGATTCTTCCAATATGTATCTGTGCAGCACACGTGGACATTTTCCCTACGAACTATGCCATTTCACATCTTGATTTTTTCCTTTGTTTTCGCATATATATCATTCGATTTTTCTTTTCTCGTCTATGAGTCACTCTATATATGCAAGCTTCTATACACTTATATGTGTTCGTGTGTGCTTTCTTCGATCTATCCTTCTCTGTCTTTACATAGTCAGTGTTTTCTCAATAAAACCGAACTCGTGTTCGCCCAAACTTAGAGTNAAGATAAATATAGCATTTTGCGCAAGTAATTATGTCAACATGACAGCCATTGGTTTGCAAAAAGTTACCCTTTCTGATTATAGTTTCCGATTTTGAAAAAAAATTCTGATTTTTTTAAAATTTTGAAAACAAGAATTTCTGATTTTTAAGTTTTCATCTAGTAAACCTGGATAAAATACCAGAAACGATTGCTTTCTCCTTATTTTCTAAATTTTTCACAGAAAGAACAAGCAAGGAGTGCATGTGTGGTTCAGACGGAAGAAAAATAATAGAATTACTATCTAATTCAAAAATGAATAAACAACTCTGAAAAAGTAAAATTGCAATGGGCAAACGCTTACTAATAAAAGTTACAATGAGCAAATCTCCAAATGAAACGGGCAATTGCCCATTTGCCCCTCCCTTGGCTACGCCGCTGATCCTCTCGTCATTAGACAAAGAACACATCGAATTAGCAATGATACAAAAATCATCTTTCTAAAACGTAACATGACTGAGGAAAAACGTTTTGAAATTTTTGATACAAACTACTCTATCAGACTCGATCTGAGTAAATTATATGAAACCTAGCTTATCTGATATTTCATCGATAAATAAAAAAAAGATAACTGATAATCAAATTCGAAATGCATATGTTGCTTATACAAATTACTCAAACAGCTTTTTATTCCTCAGTAGCTATTTATATGCATGCGCATCACTCAATTGTAATTTTGCAAACATCGATTACTACATTCATTCACATGGAAAATTCAGAATATTATTTTGCGTTGGATATTCTACACGTATTGTAAACGTTTCTGATGAGCGCCATCTTTTAAGCTAGTGTTAGCAACTGACGTGTCGTTATTTGTTTACTTTGGTTTCGGGTCAGAAATCTACCAGTAATATTACTCAAAACAGCACCCTCAATACTCAAAAATGCATACTATACAATATTTTTTAGTTTGTACGACGTGAATATTTTTATCTCTTCTATCCTATTCTGGCTTGACCTATACAAGCCAAAATAATCTATTCATCTTTCCTATCACTATTATTTGTAGAAGACAACGTAAGGGTAAAAGCGAGACTCCGTCTAGGTGAAAACGAACTTTAAAGTAAAGTTCGAGCACAATCGAGTACTCACGCTTGGGTTCTCATTATGTCCCTTGCTAAGTATTTATCGTGTCTCTTAGTTCTCACATTTATTATAGAATAAAACGATGAAATCGGTAGCAGTATTTTTGTGTATTATTATCCTGACAACTTCATGCGTCAAAGCTGGCCCAACAGCCTATGGTATTTGCCAAGCCGGATGTGCAGCCGTTGTAGTTGCCTGCTACGCGGCAGGTGGTGCTGTTTTTGGTACTGTTACTGCCGGAGCTGGTGCGCCAGCAGCCATTATTGCTTGTAATCTTGCCTTTGGCAAATGTTCAGCAGCGTGTGCAGTAGCATTTTTCATGCCAACACCATAAGCATTAATCATGATATAACCATAATTCGATGGACATCAATTCCAATTCTTTTCTTTCTAATATTAGTAGAACTTTCATTAGCGAGCACAAAACATTTTTTGACCTCACCATTTTTAACGAAGCAAAGCTGATCATAATTTGATTCTTTCTACTCTCCCTTTTGTATACTTCTCTTTGCACAGCAAATTTATGACATTTATATATATATATATTTAACACGTTTGAAATAAACAGATGAAAATAATGCTGTACTATATCATAACTTGAAATTAAGAAAATGTTTGAATCGATTAAACGAATAGCTATAATTTTCATTCTTATATTTTACAAAAAGACGAATTACGTTTTAATATATAAGTAGCAAGATTTTTTTCAAAGAAGACTTATTTCGTCTCAAAACATAAAATTGAAAACTTTATATCGAATAGTTTATTGTTAGTTTTTTTCATCTAATTAACAATCATTATACTTTTAATTTATTGCATAGCTTCATGTTCTTGACTCAGTCGTCTTTTTAGAAAATTTACTTTATGTCAAATTTTTCACAGGTCACAAAATCTAGCTCTAATATATCAGTACTCAATGAAGTTAAATTTTATGCTAAAGATAAACATTTCGATGTGCAATAAATCAATGGTGTCAAACGTGTATGTTAAATTGAATTGAACAGCTATTCTCTTCAAATTTCCAGTTCGAAACATAGGATTAGTATTTTGATTGTGAAATTTGAAGATTACTCATGAATCTTTTTTGGCGAGCTATTTGGCTATGTTTGAAATTTCCATGATTTATTTGAAATTGAATTTGGTATCTCCAGAGCCGAAAACGTTTCTCTCAAGACTTGTATCATTGGCGTACTGTGTTACTTCCTGTTTCTTTTTCAATATCGATTCTAATAAAGAAAAAAAAATGCATTCTATTTACTGTAGAAATTTGAGTATTATCAGGTTTAAAGCAATGTGAGTAAAAACATGATATTATAATTTTTGAATAAAATTTATGCGATTCGATCAAAAGAAAAGTTAATTATTCCAATAATAATATCCTTAAAAAACTTGATATACTGACATCTTTTGTTCTCTTCAGATAATTATTATCTGGTGTAAATTATCATAAATTTTAAAGAACGATATTGTTAATTGTAGTTCCGTATTTTTTATTCATAATATAGAATGATTTCTAAAGTAATCGTGTACTTTTTATACGTGTCTTGATCTTCAAAACTATGTCAAAGTTTTATTCAATTCATTTAAAATAGAGAATAAACAACATATGTTAAACAAAAAGAAACAAAATACAATGCAAACATTATCCAAGCATCGCATACAAGAGTATAAAGAAAACTTATTTTTTTCATTAACTCTGGTTTAAATCCTGATAACATTGCTGTAGTAATTAACACATTTGTACGATGTTTCATTTCCATCATATAATAACGTGATGTTAATATGCATATACAACATGTAAAATATATAATGAAGAAAAAATTCGATTGCGCTGATATATAAAACAAATAGAGAAGTGCAACAATCATTCCAAGAATAATAACAAGAACATGTTGTTTATCAATCGTAACCATTTCTTTAGTATTTTCTATTTTTGTTGTTGAGGCTGTTGGTGATGCAGCTGAAAATGAATTAATAAAATTCATCCCTGAAGTGATCATTGAGAATAATGATGCCCGTTGAGGTTGATCTTTATTAGCAGGAGAAATAATTGGAGTATTTAATTGTCCGTTTGGTCGTTTTAACAGTTGTTCTGGAGCTTCTGAAGAAACTGGTAGCAGGGGAGGAGGTTCAACTGACGTCTCACTTCGATTTATTTCTCGAAGTCTAGCAAGACGCAATTCTCCATTAGCTATGATGCGTTGACGACGTTCTTCCGGAGTAGACATCTGAAAATGATTTTCATAAAAGAATTACTTATTTTCTAATAGCAAAAGACTACTATGCAAATAAATTAAGTAATGTGGCTTTAACTGAAAATCTTTTACATTTGAACACTTATTTATTACTTGATGATTAATCTAACAATAGAGGACATAAATAGTGATGAGAAGCACAACTTTATATCGAATACATTTAGTACGGTGACATCTAGATTGACAGATAAGTTCGTCAATATTAGACATTATAATTGAACTGCATTGAATCCAACATAATAATTAACTAAATATGCTAGTTATAGTAAATTAAAGTTACGTTCATACAATAATGACTTTTCTTGAGTTGATTTCAGAGCGAAACCATAAATGAAATGTCACGAAAATCAGCATGCTCATTTCAATCTATTGGAACCTGTTTCATCTCATCGATAATCAATGGCCGTAATGTATTTCATATTCTAGTAGAATACCGATCAACTTATTAAAAATGAGTATGATACTTTGACCATGTCTAAATGACTCATCCACCTGAAATCATCATCAAAGTTCGAATGCGATTGGACTATTGGTTTTCTGAATCATAATTCAATTAGTAGGTGTCACTGTGTTAAACGTATGAAATAAATTTTTGAAAAAACTCAATTTTTTTTCAATATGAAAAAGTACAGAAAAATAATTTTGGTTTTCAGAAATCGAACTATTTCATCTGTCTTTCTTCTATTTCCACCAATCAATACGAAACATTTGATATTTGTTTATTCATTATTCTGATCGTCCACTCTCAGGGTGGTCACTCTCAGACATTTCTGTTCCTTTGTTAGTATTATCGTGAATATCCGTTTTCTTGATATATAAAAAACAACCTATCTTCGCGTATTTAGATCTAAGATAAAAGTAAAATGTCCACTACACCATCAACTATTGGTCCTCATAGTCGTAAGAAGGTCTCTTATTACTATGATTTCGATGTCGGCAATTATTATTACGGGTAATATATTTAAACATAAAAATTTGACTAATGATTTGATATTATATTTTTTCAATAGGCAAGGCCATCCGATGAAACCCCATCGTATACGTATGACACATAATTTAATTCTCAATTATGGACTTTACCGTAAAATGGAAGTTTATGTATGTATATTCTTTTTTTTAATCGTTTTTTATGCTAAAACTCGCTTTATTTTTAATAGCGTCCACATAAAGCGATTTCTGATGAAATGACACGTTTTCATAGTGATGAATATGTAAAATTTATTCAAAATATTCGACCCGATAATATTGTTGATTTCAATAAACAAATGCAACGGTTTAATGTTGGTGAAGATTGTCCAGTATTTGAAGGTCTTTATGAATTTTGTCAAATATCAGCTGGTGGTTCATTAGCTGGTGCTGTTAAACTAAACCGAAAATTAACGGATATTGCCATTAATTGGGCTGGTGGACTTCATCATGCTAAAAAATCGGAAGCGTCCGGCTTCTGCTATGTCAATGATATTGTTTTAGCCATTCTTGAATTACTCAAGTAAATTATCTTGTTCTTATTACAATACAGAGAAATTTATTGATATTTTTTCTCTTTAAGATATCATCAACGTGTAATTTATATAGATATTGATATTCATCATGGTGATGGTGTCGAAGAAGCTTTCTATACAACTGATAGAGTTATGACGGTATCATTTCACAAATTCGGAGAATACTTTCCGGGTACTGGTGATTTAAGAGTAAGTTCGTTTTTCTTGAACAATAAGGAAATATTGAATTGATGAATTCTAAAACGCTGTAGAGAAGTGAAAGTGTTTCAAGATTATTGCAACATTTGAATTTATATTTTTCGCATTCTACTTCGAAACTGTATTGATTTTACTAGTAATCATACAGATAAAAAGGTGTTTTTTTTTCTTGAAAATTCTGCTAAATTTCGAAGAATAAGAATTTCTCATTAGGAGTGCGCTACTTGGTAATGAAATTTTTGTTATGAAAGTTCTATTCGTTATAAATAGGTATTCAAGAATTAAGTATACTCATCGAATGACTTTTAGAATATCCTCTCCGTTGGGACAAAAATGAATACTTTCATCATAAAATATAGTAATTTCCATATATCGTCACATCGTGACTGAGTCTTTTTGTCGGTAATTGTAATCGTAAACGTGCTATCTCAAAAACGCAAATGCGCTAAACTTATTCTATTTGCACCCATGAAAAATTTCTAAGAATGCCTATCGAAAATATTGACTATCTTATTTCCATCATCATGACTAAATAAATTTTATTGTAGGATATCGGAGCTGGTCGTGGCAAATACTATGCTGTTAATTTTCCATTGCGCGATGGAATCGATGATGATTCCTATGAAACAATATTTAAACCAGTCATGACGAAAGTCATGGAATCTTATCAACCAAATGCTGTTGTACTACAATGTGGTGCTGATTCATTAACTGGCGATCGTCTTGGTTGTTTTAATTTAACACTTAAAGGTATTTGCATTGATACAAAAAACATTGCGTTCGATTCATTAAAAATTATTGTGATTTTTCAGGCCATGGCAAATGTGTAGAATTCATGAAAGGTTTTAATTTACCTTTATTACTCGTTGGTGGTGGTGGTTATACCATACGTAATGTTGCCCGTGCTTGGACATATGAAACAGCAATTGCACTCAATCAAGAAATTCCAAATGGTAATTTCTACTAATAAATTATATATTTTGAAGTAATACTCGTTTGTCTTTTTGCATAGAATTACCTTACAATGATTATTTCGAATACTATGGACCTGATTTTAAACTTCATATAAGTCCATCGAATATGCCTAATCAAAATAGTTCGGAGTATTTAGACAAAATCAAGTAAATAATTTTTCTTCCAAAAGAAGATTTTCATGAATTGAAAATTCGATTTATAGAGTTAAACTTTTTGATAATCTTCGTATGTTACCGCATGCTCCTGGTGTACAAATGCAACGTAAGATTTAAACAGCTGAACATTGGAAATTATTGAAATGTGCTCTTCTTTTAGCTATCCCAGATGATGCTATGGATGTTGATCGTGTTGTTGATGAAGACAAAGATAATGATCCTGATAAAGTAAATTTATTCTCTGCATTAATAAATAAACGTGATGATATTTTTTTCTCTAGCGCATATCACAAGTGCAAAGTGACCGACGTATAACTGATGAACGTGAACTATCAGATTCAGAAGATGAAGATGGCGATAATCGACGTAATCAAATGAAATTCAAACAAATGTCAGTTAGACGCAAAAACAATTCTGAAACAGCCAATGGTACAACTGTTGCGTCAACAACAAAAGCTACTGAATCAAGTGTTGTTGTATCAGCGATCGACAATGAAACAACAGAAAATGGAATATCGAATGAAGTAGCCTCAGTAGGTTCAGAAACAATTGCAATCACACCAACAACAGCCATTGAAGAAATTAAGAAAACTGCGACAGTAGTAAAAGAAAATGAAACATCAACTACACCGGCCGATGAACCTACAGTAGTCGAAGTTAGCACAGATGGCATGGACACATCAGAGTAAGTTGTCTGAATATTGGAGTAAAATGAATGATTTCTGAATTTCGTTTTTTAGAACGTCCTAATCTATGTGTGGTTGAATATCACAGCTACGTATACTCTTTTGTATCTGTGCATATTGCGCTTTTTCGTTTTTTCCTCTTATTGTTTATTAAAATATGTTATACTATTTGTAAAGAAACGAAAAAAAAGCTAACGAGTCTCTTATTCTCTTTTTTTCTGTATGTATGTAGGTGTTCTCTATTGTCGTGTAAATGAAGTTTAACTTTGTCTTCTTTTCATTTTTTTTTCTTTCTTTCTGTTTTCAAAAACAAAAACAGAAACAAAAACAATGTGTGTTGATATGAAAAAGAAAAAGGAGATGCGTATTTCAATATTGACTAAATTTTTCGTTTCAAATTAGTTGAGATGATACATTGGAATTATCAAACGATTCGAATTGAAAACACTATGAAATTTTACGAGTTACCAGTAAACTAGTAGTCGTACTCCAATGATTTTTACTAATAAGTATTTCTTTTTAACATTGATTGAATTGAATGACTATCATGAAAGTAAACGAGACCGAAATAATTTACATTGAAAACTAAAAAATCGATGTGATGATGCATTTATTCACGACGAAAGTATGAGAATGTACTATGCGCTGCAGGTTGTATGTATATCATTCTGTTTCGTTTTCACAACAATTTAACTAGTGTCGCCTTTCTTTTTATGTACACGATTTATGTCTTAGAAATCGTATCTATAAAATGTAAAGAGATTGGAAAGTCTTATGTTGTTTGAATTCATAATAAGACAAGTAATGAGATATTGGTGAGACAAAGACAGGATTTGAACCTGTATTCAAACGACGAAAGGCCTATGGGAAATGAAACATGTACAAAATAACGTGATTTCACCTGATATTTTTCAAGGTTCTAACATGAGTCAATTTAGCTTTTCCGGTATAATCAATTTTTTAATGAAACAGTATCTTACCATAGTAGGATTCAGTGATTGAATCCAGTTGGAAACTGAGTATCACAAGAAATACATTCTAACCATATTTTCATGTATATATCAAATATATGTATATTAAACAAAAAAAGCATGACTGGCTTGAGACTGAGATGATTCGTTAGAAACCCAATGGCTATTGCTTTCGTAACCTGTTGCTATATATTTGGTAAATTGTGGATCTAGATAAAAATTCGTTAACGATGATGTCATACATAAGCGTTTTGATACTACTGCGATAAAGAACAAAATGGACTTAGACGGTAATTTAAATATGCTATTTGGTATTCCTGTTGCTCTTATGGAAGTATATATTTCAAAGAAAAAATACTCATCAACAGTTTCACCAAAAACTCCCTCAAAAGATCGCGGAACTATATTTATTCTCTGGTTAATTATATTATGCGCACAAATATCTTCCATACATTGTACTCGTTTAGGTTATGGATCAAAAATAATTCTAAATAAACAT
Source organism: Rotaria magnacalcarata (assembly GCA_900239745.1). Lineage (NCBI taxonomy): Eukaryota > Metazoa > Rotifera > Eurotatoria > Philodinida > Philodinidae > Rotaria > Rotaria magnacalcarata. The sequence continues at coordinate 10,674 of OENM01000399.1, read as the reverse complement.
GTTAAATATTTCGTATGGATTCCATTTTCTATAAGTTTATTTTTCATTGGCCTTCTATTACGAATAAAATCCATCGACCAATTAGGAAAATGGTTTACAACTGCGATTCGTACCACTGACAGTCAACAATTAATTGATGTTGGGTTGTACAGAAAAATGCGACATCCATCATATGCAGGTGTATTGTTGTATTTCTTTGGCTTATCTTTACTTTTAAATAATTGGTTAACATTCTGTATTACAATGATACCGATTTCTTCAGTATTTTACTATCGTATTCATATTGAAGAACAAGAATTAAAAAAACATTTTGGAAAAAGATATGAAGAATATAAACAAAAAGTACCTTATATGATTATTCCCAAAGTATTCTAATTACTTCGTAAACTATATAAAATGGAAATTATATGTATTGAGTCATTTTGTTTTTTGGGAAAGAGACATTTCGCACTAACTTTGTGTTACGATTTGCCTGAAAAGATGTTCATTACGATTTCTCGACATATAAAAAAACATACATGCTCTTCGGAATGACAAAAGACAGCCAGGGTGTTCGAAATGAAAGTTGTCCAGTAGACCGTAACGGACAGCAGTATTTTTGAAAAACAAAAACTGAAATTTGCGTGGCGTTCGGGATGAAAATGACCGGAAGATCGTAATGAAAAGAGGCAGGATGTTCGTAGCTGTGTTCATGTGTACACTTTTTTTTGAGACATTTCAAATGACTCAGTAGCTTGTATTTAGAGATAATAAACAGAACAACATTCAAACGAACACAATAAATCTTTTTCAACACAGCAAAAAGAAGAGAAACATTTATTTTTAATGTCAATAAAGAATAGCGATTTTTATCATAAGAAAAAGACTGAGGTGTGCAAAGCAACTGAATGTCAGTTTTTCATCCGTTTATTTGTTGTACCACGATTTTTAGCTTTCATTGCTTTACCATTTGTTGATGTAGTAGTGCTGCAAGTAAAAGAAAGAAAGTAAAAAATAGTACTTTAAAGTCGCGAAGGTTTGCGGCATTTTTAATTATATAGTATTTCCATTCTCCTTAAGATAGCACACTCTATAAGTATTATGATATAATTACAATCTTCAGGTAAAATGAATTTACGGACATCCGGCCATTTTCGTCCCGATTTCCTGACAGTATTTTACATATTGTCGACCATTTCATTCCGATTTCCCTGTATTTTTATTAATTACGATATTCTGATCAACATGTGTTACGTACTCCCGGTAAATGTTTTTAAAGGCAAAATCAATTCCGAACACCCCGACGGATTACCGGATGTCCGGGACACTAGTACGAAATGCCTTTGTCTCGTTTTTCTGAACGATGCGATTCCAGACAAACATTTTATGCTATGAAGTTTCTCTAGTTTGACGGCGTATTAAATAGTAGGAAAAATTCTTGAGGGTGTGAGTGTGGACGAATGAAGGGATTATTTACCCCCACACCCTCAAGAAATGAAAAATAACATGGTAGTCGATATAGATTAGATTAGATTATTTTATTCCGAATGAACTTTTTTCATCTACATTGATCTTCCCTATTTACGTTTTCAAATCTATAATGAGATAGTTTATGTTGTACGAATTCATTTCAATAATCTTCGCTTATTGAGTAAAATTAGACTAATGATTTTAACTTCTGTGTTGTTGCATCTCGTTTGAAACAGTACATTACGTCTGCTTAAGTTAAGTTTTTCACTAGAAAATAACGAAAATTCTATATTGAATATCTTTCTGTGATGGTAAACGATTTTGATTATGAAAACAAATAAATGAGCGTATATTTATAAGTTAATGAAAAGTATTTTAAATTAGCAAATTTATTCTTGAAATGACTAAAAGGACAGTTGTACAATTCATTATTGTTGATAGAAAAAAAAAGAAATCAAATAATATATGGCTTTCATCGTCAACTAAAGAGAGATAATTTTCGTACGAATCTATTAAAAAATGTGATTTCAATACTGTTGGAGATAAAAAAAAATCAATCTGAGCATGTAGAATAACGAATGATGAAATTTCAATTTTGAGAATACGATGTAAAACACTTTCATCTAAATAAACAAGAAGGATTTTTTGTAAGTTTTTCGAGGTAGTTTATTTTGAAACTATCTATGTTCAGAAGATTGACACAAAAGTTGATATTTCGTATCGGAAGATATGTCATATACTGGAAAAACTTCTATTTTCGTTAGCTTAGAACAAGGATACGTGGTACATAGTACATGTTTTTCAATTATGTTCATTATTGAAATTATCAAAGAAAATATCTCAATCAGTAAAATGATCTCTGATTACTTCTAGATCCAAAAACCCAATGAGAAAACGTTTTGTTCATCAACAACGTATTTATTTATTTGAATTGAATTTTCATCATAATAAAATAAATCTTACTGCCATTACTTTCTTTAATAATATTTTATATTTCTTTTTTGCAGATTTCGACAGATTTTCATTTCAATAAAGATCATTAGAACAAAAACAATCGGGATGAAATGCATCGCTTTCATGACCTTAACCTTTATAGTAAATAAAAATGAATAGTTACAAGTATTATAGTTAAACGTATTTGATTTAATGTCATCTTCATACAATAATCCGTTCGTATCAACTAACACTAGTCAATGAAATTAGCGTGAGTAGTCGAACCTACCACCCATCGAACTTAGCAGAAAAAAGTAATGAAATAGATGTAACTAATAAAAATTAAAAAAAATACTATTTTAAACTTATCCTTTTCGGATTCACACTATTCATGAATACATAGATATCTAAACTGATTAATTTACCCTATAATTAGATTTCACTTGAAAATATCAATTGAGAAATCGGAAGCTGTACTATTACAATACATATAATGTTTCATTTTGCCGAAGTAATTTAATTCTAAATTTAATTCCATCTTGATCATTTGTATTATTAGTATTATTGATGATGTAAAGATTTGTGTTACACGAAGACGAAAATTTACAGGTTGTTCGTTTGTTAATTCATTAGAAATATTTTCTTTTATCCGTGAAGTTTTGATTATTCAGTGTCATTCAAGATAACAGACACTGAACTATATGACATATATCATTTTGTTAAGTCTATCATTCTCATGATCTGGATTTGAATCAATTAGTTTATTTTCAGTACTATCATCAAATTTAACTATTTTTGTTTTCCTTTTAGTTTTTTCATTAGGTTTTTTTCGGTAAATCTTCTTCAAATTATTTTACTAAATTTAGACAATGTGCATTATTTTTTATCTCCCACGGTATTATCAACATCCAAATAAATTTTCCATTTTAGAAGAAATTAAATAGTTTTTCTCCTTACCTGTTTATCAAGAATAGCTTCGACTAGAAATTCGCGTTCCGTGATTCATCTCTACGCGAACAATATTGAACAGGACGTTTTTTCCAGAAGGTATAAATCATTTTTTTTCTTTCTATCTACCCTTGTTGCTCATTGAGATTTCTCTATCCGTTTCATTTATTAAGTATAGGAAGTTACTGACATCTTTAACAACCCACTGAATCTCAGAAGTCATTGCTAATCTATGAATCGGACGGCTTCCGTTCGTGGAAAGTGTAAAGACAAGTGGGGTATGGTGTTCTGGATCTCCACAAGGAAAGTTGTTTATTACAGCTTACCAAGGCGTAAATGATCTTTACTGATCAAGTGCATGTTGCGGTGACGAAACCGCACGGACTCTTAGAAACAACGACCTACCAGAGCAACATTTTTTAATAAATGAATTCATCCAGAGCTACTGTTAAGGAGCATGTAGCATACTGCCTGGTGATTCTCCTTTTCTCAATAAGAGATGATGCCTGTTCCTATTATTGCGAAACATATTATTCTCCGTTAAAAAATATCGAAATGTTCAAAAATGGCGGATAACATGGTTTTGAGAGTATGCATAAAAGGATCCTTCTGATGGTGAAAGATAACATAAACAACCTATTGCTCATCTTAATTTTAGGAAAAATAACTACGTCTTCTTTATCATGATTTTCTAAAGCTTGTTAATCGATTCATAAATATTATTCTATTTGTTTTTAATTCTGTCGTAAGTTAGCTCTTTATTTAGTAAATTAACATTATTGTACACAGCTGCAACATAGTATTTGCATACACGTTATTTAAGTATTTATTCGTAGAATCTACTGATAGTACATTTTAATTTTTGTTTACTACAAAATGTTGCTCTGGTAGATCGATATTGCCATCGACCACCACAATTTTGTCATCGTAACATGTATTTGATCAATAAAGATCATTTGCCTCTTGATAAATTGTAATAATCAAGTTTACTCGATGAGATGTAGAGTATGAAATCATTTTTTTCTCTACTTTTTTCATACAAGAAGGGTATCTTCACAAATGACGTGCAATTCCCATAGAAATGACTAGATTGCTAAAGATGGCGTTCACTGGATCAGCGAATGTAAGTATCCAATACTGTTCACGTTTCCATATTATAACTCCACCTACTGACAATATTGATGAGAAAATTGTGAGAAAATTAACTAGAAAAATGAGAAGTTGTCGATGTGTGTTCAATCATATAATATCAATGTTGTAGTGTAATTATCCAAGAGATACTAAAATCGAAAATTCGATACATTTGATGATTGAGAATACGTATGAACTTCCTATTGAATGTAATCACTAGCTTGGTTTTTTTAAAATAAAACTCTTGTGAATGATTAACTAAATTGATGTATTTTCTTCAGTCATTATATCCTATTGAAATGTATTCATTTTTTCTGAGGTCGATGAGGAGTTGACGGATTATACATTTATAACTGAATTTTCAACAGAATATTCGAAATTATCGAAATAGTTTTTTCGCCATTGTGTCTCAAAAATACGACAGAATAAGCTACACGTTAGGTTCAGAATATTGATTCAATAAAAAATATTTGACAATTTTCTTCTACAAGGGTGTGGCTGTGAATATGGATGAATGAAGTGATTATTTACACCCACACCCACACCCTAGCTCAACATTTCGAGAAGTCTCATCTTCATTGAAAGATATGCTCATAATGCTGTCAAGTTAGAAAAATTTTAATCATTCGGCTTTCGCACTCTATCTAATTTTATAAGAAGAAAAAACTTAACAGGATGACATTGTTGTCGTCAAATTTATCTCCCATACTTCTTAGACAGCTAGAATTTATTAATATGTAGGCTTCATATTTCTCAATTCTCGATAGAGGCTCATGTGTCTGTTGGTATTAGAATGCGTACAAAATAAAGCGAATAAAGCATATAAATTGAGTTACGACGAAACAGAGATAAGCAATAAGGTAGTCCATCCAATATGTTAAATTCCCCGTTTTCTGTTTATTTAAGACAGGATAGGCTTTTAATATGTCCGTAAAATTGTAAGCTCAGGGCTGGGCTTCTATTCTGTGTGTGTGTGGGGGGGGGGGGNGTGTATTTCGTCAACCTTTTCCCAATATACTTGTTTCCACCATTTAGACGAAGGTAAGTTGGCTGGATCATCATGCGTAATACGTACCATGAGACCATAGCAAATGAGGTCTTTTCGACTTACAGGCTCATCCGCTGGCAGTATCCATTCGAGTTCATCATTGCTAAAGTTCGGATCTATTTGAATAGTTGCATCTGTTTTTAGTAGGGTTTCTTTTTTAATTGATCGGGTGCTAAGTATTCGTGGATTCACTCGACATTGTAGTACTAGTTGATAGTATTTGCCAGTCTCATCATGCTTCCAAGGGGTCGCATAACGCTTATGACCTGAGTATTCTATACTTGGTGACAAATAAATAGTAAGACCTTGACGATAACAACCATTAGTACCTTGTAGTCCATTATTGAGAATATCGGATGCAACAGCACATTTTGTCCCATGATAAGCAACATGATAATTCGCATAAAGTTGATCAAACTCATCTTGAGTATCTGTCACTTTGATGGCGAAACGTGTCCAGCCAACTGGGCAATAATATGGTTTGCCAGCTCTATCCAAAGAACCAGACCAGAAGGTGCCTCCTGATTCACGAGTATAAACACGATTCCATTTGGGAAAAAGTACTTGATCTTTTACGTTGAGACCAAAACGACCAAGAGTTATTGTTGATATTTTGCCTTGGCAACTCAGATTTTCTAGTTCAGCATCATCAACAGAAAAATACTTCATCACAACTTTTCCATAGGGTGGGAAAACAGTTCCAATCACAACTGTACTACCCGACACCACTCGCTCTATGATAAATGCATCGAGAGGAATATTCAATTGTTTACAAAATTGTCTAATGTATGCAGTTCTTTTTGCCGTGCCGTTATCGATTCCTGTCCAATTTTCATAGCGTTCATCAAGAGTGACTGTGACAGGTAAGGGATCAGCTACAAAATTTTACTTGATATTTAATGGTGAAGATGAACTTACAACAAGATCAACTTGAAAAAAGACTTGGGCAAGACTTTGAGAAACTTACTCGATGGCTTGTCGATATTGCCGAAAATGACAGGTGCAACGCCATGTCTATCTGAATTTCTTTGCTGGTGATTACGATCGAGTTTTTGTTCATCGATGAAACGCTTTTCAAAATCATCCTGATTCTTTTGAGAGCTTCCAACAGCTAATATACGCAGTGTCGCAGCCAATTGTAAGATATCACGGCGAACTCGTGCTTGATCAGCACGATATCTCCTTTCGAGCTTTTGTCGTATTTTGGTATTCTTCTCAAGTTGTTTTCTATTGCATGAGTGAACCTTTTCTAGAAACTCATTGTATAATATATCTGTCCAAAATCGTTGTTTACGACTCCATGAATTCGACTGTATATATTGTCTGCAAATATGAAATATACATCAATGGATTAGACGTCAATGTTGAGTCTCAAAGTTAATTGAAAATGCAATACTCTTCTAGCATTTATGACCAATTTCGTAAAGTTTAGAAAAGCATACAAAAACCAGGAATATCTTAGAAAGTTAAAGAAACGAAAAGAGTGTAAGACAAACTTAAGTGAACATATAAAAGATTCTGGTCTATTTTATATCATTCGAGAATTATACATGATGTGTGCGCAGAAGGTGTTATTGTCTCATCATAACCTGAATCGAAAATATTCCTCGTTCGGCATCTAGTCCAATACGATAGAAAGATACAATCTATTTTTCAGTTTTCCCATGCAAGTCGTATGCAATCATCAACTAGCGAGCATGTCTTTTAGTATAATAACATAAATTCACAAGATTCATTTGAACCGTGATCAAGTTTGCTAAGATAGATCGTTATTTGGTTGAATTTTACTTGATTGGTGCACAATAATTTCCTATCTGAACTCTGATGCCTAAGAAAATTGATTAGACTACATACGTATTCCATGCTGTCTTCCATTCAGATCAAAATAACTGCACTCGATCCATCATTTTCTCTTTGAACACAAATTAATAATTATATATCATACTTACTCTGAATGTTGATAGCCTTCGTTGATTGTCTCGAAGATGAGCTTGAGTATTGTCACTAAAGTTTCTGATTGGCTACCTTGTGATGAATGCATTTCACGAGCAATTTTTTCCTTATGGGTTGTTATATCGTCGCAATATCGCTTGTTGGCACCTCGAATGGCTAAATTTTGATTTATTGAATCGATAATGGGCTCGACTAGTGTCAAAGATATGCCATCTTGATCTAATTTTCTAAAATATCTTTATAGACTGAATAATCATAAGAAATGAGAATTCAAATATTTTCGAAAACATTTTTAGGAAAATCTTTTGTTGACTCAAAGAATTAAAACACTCGAAAAGGAAACCGAAAAGGTTCAAGTATTTTTTTCAATATCATCCGTATATTCTGGAAGATTATACCTGACTTGATGAGCTTCTGATAATCTCACCTGCTTTGACTCATACTTTCGTGTACTGGTCGTATAGAAACATTGAAAGTTTGCAGAGCTGCAGCAACAGATGCGCGTAAGATTGATATGAAATATGCTGGTAGCCATGAAGACCCTCCAGGGGGATTCGACTGAGAGTGAATCGTGGTAAGGAGCATTATGAGTCTACCGATTTCATCAGTATCAAACATCTGCCTCGTCCTTTGATCTATAGATTGGTTTGATCGAAAGAAAATATGGTGAATTTCCGTCTGAATTTTATCATAGTAAATGTTAACACCAATTTGAAGTTGATTGAATATTTTTTTCGCAAGATGAATCAACTGGTCTTGTAACCGACATCTTCCATCGTCTAAATCTTTATTTTTGCCTACAGCAACATGATATGCATTCTCCTGCGCAACACGTGTTGATTCAAGTATAATTTTTTGTTCTTCGATGAAGCATTGCAAAGAGAATGCCAGATCGTCATCCATTTTTATTTATGACGCAGTGAAGTGGAGGACGCACAGCTACAGTGGTTGCTTCGTTCTAATCGTTAAAAAATACAAAGGAGTATATATATATATATATATAATGTATGATGTTGACTATTAGTTCCTTCGACTCTTTCGATTTTTGAATTTTCATTCAGAGGAAAAATGACGCGTTATTCATGTTTCGTTAGCTCAATGGTTAGAGCACTAGTTCGGATACCCAGTTATGCTATCTTGAGTTCGATTCCCGAACGAAGCATATCATTTATTTTTCTGATGAAAATTCAAACATCGAAGAAGTCAAAATCGATATCACATAGTCATATGTTAAGTTATAGAAATGGACATCCTAGGGTAATACATTGACTGTTTAAGGGACGTTCGGTAAACTCTGATAAATAGTGGTTAGGTTTGTGTGGAGAAAAAGTCGCTAGTGTTTGTAACGGGATTATGCCATCAATCATTCGAACGATAAGTTTATGATGAGAAACATGATTGGTAACTTGTTGCTTTCAAGAAAAATTGACTCCTTTTGCGAAACACGACCTGAAAGGAGTGTTAAAGTGTTTAGGGTAGAAATTTTGCACCCCACCCCGCCCTTCCCCCACAGGCCGTTACAGAGGAATTAAATAATTAGATAATTGCTTAATTAATTAATTATTAATTAGTCAATTAATTTTTCCGTAACGGTCTGTGATGGTTTCTAGAGACTCCCTACATCATAATACAGGCCGTAACAGAGAAGCTCCACAGACCACGACTGACCGTGATAAACGGATTCCAGAAAAGGAGTTTCATCGTGTTTCACATTTTAATCCCACAGGGATTGCGCTAACAGCGTTTTCTGACTTGCAATCGTTTCAGCTGAAATAATTTATATTCACAATACAAACGAACTATTGAATCAATCAATTCTTAGTTGTTTTTTCGCTCTTATTAAAAAAGAGAAAAAACAATAATGCAGAAGACGAAGTTTTTACAGAAAAAACAAACGAGCATTGAAAAGAATAATAATACAAGAAATAACGACGTTGGCATTTTTTCGTTCGTTTGTTTGCTCACAAGTGTCTTTTTAATTATGAAACTACACTAAAAAAAATGCGCCTAATGAGAAACTCTTGGAGCGTTTGTCAAAATGCAACGTATGGTATACCCTTTTCCATCGTTTATTAGGACGGCATATACCTTTTTATCTAACTATTAAAAGGCTGAATAAAATGGTTTATAAAGTTGAAATACCCACAGTAGAAGTATTTATCAAAGGGTTTACGCGACTGAAAAACTATGAAAGGTTATCTCAGACGTAGCATTTTCATAGAACCTTATCAACGGTAGATGAAAGTCCAAACCAACTCATTTGGACACACATATTCGTCTACAAAAGTGTATATGAAGACACAATACCTTCATTAAGGCCACTAGGGAGTGTTTATTAGTTGAATCAATCAAAGAAAGGTTGATTCGAGGTTGATTCAAAGGATTGATCAGTTTCCCCAACTACATAAATGGTTGCATGTCCTCGAAATCGCTATATATCGAAACGATAATGGTACGCTACATTTCGATAAAATCGCTACTTTTTGCGATAAATTGCAATTTTGTAGTCAATTTTAATCCTCTATTCGCCAATATTCTATGCAATTTTATGCATATACGTACCTAGTTCTTCTGACCATATCCAAAACTTTAGTTTTTAATTTAATTACAAGAATATTTTTTCCGGAAAAATTGAACGCTTATATTACTTTGCCTGAATACATTATATAATAGGAACAACAATAGATAGGCGATATAGCATTTTACAATGATAGATGAGTGAGTATTTTTTTTTAATGAAAACGAAAAGTTAAGCGTTCATGTATAGGAATTGAGATTTACACTGAACTTTTACTTGAGAGATTCTGTCTTTTTTTATTCATAAATCAAGAATCTAAGATGAAAGAAAATAAATGAAAATTCTAAATGACCAGCACAGAACTACCTATGATGATGATGATGATCGAAGTCATTCTTATATAAAAGAAAAGAAAATTTACTCGGTATGCATATACCGTGCATCTATAAAAACTATTTAAAACTATATTTGTATAAATCAATTCTAATTGTGAACATACTTAAACTGAAAACATATCTAAAATAAATGATCTTTTATCACAAGAAACATTAAGACACGAATGAGTGTGAAAAAAGTACAAGTTCTATGGTTTCTTAAACCTTTCCAATCCTATGGGTAAATTCCAGCTTCGCCGAATTTTATTTTCGCCGACTCCAACTTCGCCGAATCAAATTTGATCCATTCTAGATATAGA
>OENM01000398.1:23511-91081 GCA_900239745.1 Rotaria magnacalcarata | reverse complement strand
TTATCCGAATATTTACCTCCTAATAAATCTTATAAGTACTTGGGAACCATGGCTTATCCAACTAAAAATTGTAAGGAGTTCAGTAAAGATGCAAATAAATTCAAAATGAACGGACCCTATAATTGCTGATGCGCGTGGGTTTGAAAATTCTTTTTGGTTTAATCTTACAAAGTTTAATAAATTGAACATTGAATGATGCAACATTTGAATGGAACACTACAATCACAAGAACGAAGCACATTAATAATTGAGGCGACTAGCCGCCTCACTCAGAAAAGTCATTCTACTTAAGACTACACTGTTTGACAACTTTCAGAATATTTACACATCCTCTAGATTAGAAAAGTTGCAACGATTGTCGAAAATGGCGTCAATCTACTAGCTTTTCTGCAGTCACAACATGAAACACTTTGCCTAGCTCACTTAAAATATCTGAAATTTATATTTATCGAAAAAGTATTAATAAGTTTTGTTATTTTTTGAATTGAGAGTGGGATTTGAATTGAATCAAGTAAGTGTCCGAGTCTTTTATCTTTGAACATACACACTGGAATGCATATATTTGCATCACGCAGCGAGAACGAACCGAAGCGAAATGAGCTGAAATGGAATTGAGCAAAAATGTAGATAAACCAAAGGGAAGTCGAAATAAAAAACAGGATTTGATTAGGTCTGTAATCTGTGAGTGTGGAATCCTGTTAGGTTTCTATAGTGTCAAGACTAGTTTGAGTTACAGGTTCACTGAAACGAAGTATTTCGATGATAGCTCTCTTGCATGGCTGTTTTTCTTTATTTTATATCGAGCTTATTGAAATTTTTCTGAACGTTGTGCTAGCTTCATTAGTTCCGACGCACCTAATTTCACTCTAGTCATTGTGTATCCATAAATAGCACTTAAAAAATATTGCTTGATGATACTCGCAAATAGGTTTTCTATCTAAGTTTAGCTATCAGCCGTTTTTTATGTTACAATTATTACCAAGCTATACCCGGGTGATTGAATACGGTCATCAGATAGGGGTCGTATTTAATGCGTGACGGCTGTATACAAATCGTATTGTTCAACCAGGGACTATCTGAAGTGTTTCACGTAAGCGTTTTTGCTTTTTAAATGNATATCGAGCTTATTGAAATTTTTCTGAACGCTGTGCTAGCTTCATTAGTTCCGACGCACCTAATTTCACTCTAGTCATTGTGTATCCATAAATAGCACTTAAAAAATATTGCTTGATGATACTCGCAAATAGGTTTTCTATCTAAGTTTAGCTATCAGCCGTTTTTTATGTTACAATTATTACCAAGCTATACCCGGGTGATTGAATGCGGCCATCAGATAGGGGCCGTATTTAATGCTTGACGGCCGTATACAAACCGTATTATTCGACCAGGGACTATCTGAAGTGTTTCACATAAGCGTTTTTGCTTTTTAAATGCTTATATCCTTTTAGTAGAGGGTTAGCGACACTAAGGTTGCGTTATTTGTTGAATAAGGCAATAAGTAACGACTTAATTAGTTACTTTGTTGCATAACTATCTTCCAAAACGAACTTCCTACAAGNTCATCGTAGACTGCTTTTGTAATTCACAATGAAGTACCATTTTTATTCTTTCAGAAAAGGGTCAGCGAATCCATAAGATGAGCGCTACTTGTTCAATATGTATGAAAAATAAAAGAGAATAAACCTAAGATCACTAAGCTGAATCCGTAGCAATATAGGAAACAGTCAGACTAGCTTATATACTTTCCAAAAAAAGAACTAGACATCTATTTCGTTTCTATGCATAATATTGAATAGATTTTTAATTCTAGAATATATATCTTTCCGTATATACAAAGTATTGCAAAAAACGATGCGACTTATGTATATGTGCGTATAGTGTAGTTGTAACAGGAAGATAACTTTAGTTCATGATAATTATGAAACAAGAAAAAAATATCTTCTAGCTTTTTTTCAACTTTAACTTTTTTCGTATTATTATAAATATACATTGTAGTTAACAATTGGATACATGGATGTGTGCGACTACTTGATATGATATCAGTTATTAATGTAAAAAAATAATTCTATTCAAACTGTTTTTTTTCCGTTTTTCATGATCAATCATTTTTTGACAATCGTTACAAAAATATGTCCTTCTACAAATCTAGTGATTTTAAGCATTAAACTTTGAGAAGATTTTATTATCAAAAGAGACAAAAAAATATNTGATTTGCTATCATACATGACATTTCTCATTCCCATCGCTTCACAAATTAATAATGACATGTTTTCGAAAAATGTAATGATACAAAACATGACAGATTTTTTATCTTTATACACATATAGTTGGGTCGAATTTCAATTATCCATATTAGTTATCTGATTCATTTCTGTTTTTTTTGAGATTGTCTGACGATTCATTTTTTCGGATGCATGCAGCAGAGAGTGAAAATTGAATTGGATTAAAATTTATCTATTAATGGTGAAATCATATTTTTGAAACTCTTCTTTCACTCGTCGCTGTAAAGAAAAAAATGAACGAAATCAACAACTTGATACATTCATAAAAGTAGTGATTGACGTTGATGATTATGAGCTCACAAGAGAATACATCCTATTCCGCAATGTTGAACATTCTGGAACCAGTTCCGCTCACGGAACCAATTCCATCTAATTCCCAAAATTCCGTTTATCACTTCCAACACAATTCCTCAATTCCCGGAATCACTGCCGACCAATTCCATCTAATTCCGGGAATTCCATTTATCCCTTCCGATTCAATTCCGGAATTCAGTGCAATCACACTAACATCCACACCAACACTTATGGCAACACCCACATTGACACCCACACTTATCGCAACACCCACATTTACACCAACACCATGCAATTCCAGTACGGAATTCNGGGAATTGGGTCGAACAGGAGTTGAACGGAATTATACGGAATTGCTAGGAATTTCGTCTAATTCCCAGCGATTCCGGAATTGAGTGATCAATGGACAATTGATATGTCTTACAGCTCGGTGACAAATGCAATTCCAGTACGGAATTCCGGGAATTGGGTCGAACAGGAATTGAACGGAATTATACGGAATTGCTAGGAATTCCGTCTAATTCCCAGCGATTCCGTATTGACCTAATTCCGGAATTCCGGACCGGAATCGGATCATCACGAATGAGTAAGACTAGATAGAATAGTGATACAGGCTGGAATTCCCGGAATTCCGAACCGGAATCGGATCATCACGAAATTGGTAAGACTAGATAGAATAGTGATACAGGTTGTAATTCCGGAATTACTAGGAATTCCTAGTGACTCCGCTTTCACCTAATTCCGGAATTGAACTGAATTCCGTGGAATTCCGGGAATCGGACGAACTAATTCCGGAATCGGACTGTGTTCATATTTGACCTTATTCCGGAATCGACGGAACTGATTCCGGGGGCGGAACTGGTTCCGAAATGTTCAACATTGCGGAATAGGATGACTGCTCGCTCACAGAATGTGTTGAAAATAAATATTATTTAGAAGATAATAAAAAATATGATAGAATCATTTTTTTAAGTTTCTCAATACTATTCTAAGATGTACATGTTTCAATGAACAATTTCAAATTGAAGAAATAGTTTGCTAAAACATTTTCTAATCTATCATAATTTTCTTCAAGAAAATAAGCAAGAAAAGAAATTATTTGAATTAAATTTTCATTCGTAAATGTTTCATTAATCATATCAAAATTTGATTCAAAAAGAAGTCATAAATATTTTGTATACATGTAAAATATTATCAAGAAAACTAAATATAAAAGAAAATAAATCATTTTACTTCTTAATCAGAATGGCTTCAGAATAAATTAAATTTATCCACGTTGTAATATTCTATCCTGACATAGATGCTACAATTTTAAGAAATAACAACTCTGAATCTCACACCCGATATTAATTCTGGACTTAAGTCACAACTGAATTCTAATGAAATGAAAAAACTGAGGTAAATACTATACTCACTCTACTAAATGAAGATAAATAAAAATTTAGAAATAAATCATATTTTGTCTTCATCAACAATAATCGTCGGTAATTAGAAAAACATCGTCTGAGAATCTCTGAAATGTATGTTAAACCTTAAAAAATATATATTGCATCAGTTATTTGTTAAAGATATTCTTTATCAAATATAACAAACCATTTCAGTGTAATCGAAAAGACAAGGAACAACACATAAATCGACTATCTGTGAATTCATTACTTTGTCGAACATAATTCAAACATATTTTGAAAATTCCTATGATAGAAATCGAAATAATCTTTTCAATAAATTTCTAAAAAAAATCTAAATTTAAAATATATTTCATAATAAAATTGCATTTCTATTTTTTTTTCTTATACCTGAGTTTGAATTATAATTTGAACACAGAGAAGATGGATCATTGATTTTCATTTAAGAGATCAAGTAAACGCTATCATAATGTAAAATGAATTTCATTCTTCTAAATCTGTAAGAACAGTTCGATCTCATTTTGTGTTAAATGAATCAATGGGAATAATGTAATAAATTGACGCATCTTTCTGACTCATGTCTACAAAATGTTAAGTCTAGTTGATGTTGACTGAAATAAAATAGTTGATTGTAATATTGTAGAATTTCTGAATTAAGCTTGCGAATATATGATCGTACAAGTTGACATGATGCTTTAAATTCATTTGATGAAGAATTTGAATTTGTTGCAGGATGTGTATCTACACCCTTCAAATGTGGGGAGCGTCTTTCCCTTCTTCCCTCCGCTATCTCTTATCTCTCTCTCTCTCTTTTTTCTTGAAGTATTCATGAAAAAGAAACATTTTTAAAGGATATTTTTCTACATTCAAAATTTCCTATTACTATATTACCTATCAAGCTTATATCTAAAAGGATACTCAAGAGAGATTATCTCTTTTCAGATTACTTTCTATGTCTTCTTTTCTAATAATACTATCACTTCAACGCGATAAAGAAAGAGAGAGATCTCCTTTAATTCTTATGTTTTCTTCTCTAGTTAATATTCCTGCTAATGTCACAGAATAGTTTATATAGAGTTTAATAAGAGATATTCTAGAAGTAAGAAATGTTCTACTTAGATTTAAGAGAACAAAAACAATTCTACTAAAATTTTTTGATCATAGAAAAAGACAAATACGATAAGCAAGTTTAAAGATAAAAATACTACGTAATAGTCGACATATGAAATATCGGTTTCTAATATTCTTGTGAGTCGTATAGTATATGTGTCTGGGGATACAAAATTGACAAGTTCATTTAACAAATAATTTAAATGTTTTCACAAAGATTTATAACTCAATATTCGTTCAACAAACATGTATCACTCGTATATAATTCAGCTGAATAGTTTTCACAAAAGAAAAAAATAGATATCCAATTCTTGCTGAGGACATAAAAAAATCGCACGCTTTTTAATGTCTGCTTGACTAGCTAACCGAAATAATGAATACACAGCAGTGTCGATTGACTTATACACACACATGAGACGAAACAAAACAATGACTCGATATACGTAGTATGTAAAGTCACTATTAAAATGATTCACCGAAAACAAGTAGCGATTTCTGAGAAATTCGATGAATGAATAAATTTGTAGAAATCTTACAACCAAAAACTTTTAAACAGATGTTAACAAGACAATGATGTAATTATCTGTGCCTATACATAATTATTTAAGTTTGATTTTCGATAAAAGATAGAATTTAAATACGCTTTCAGACAGAGAGAACTGTATGCTATATGTATGATTGATCACACAATTATTAGAATGTAATATTCTATTAATATAACTTTTTCATTCATTTTTATCGAGTTTTCTCCTTATATTTATCAGTCATAAAAGAGAATTTTCTTTCTATAGAATAATCTTCCACTATATAGAAAAATTACTTATTCTGAGGAATTTCTAAAAATATGATCTATTCAAAGAATTTTGCTCGAAACTTTCGAAATTATCTCATATACTAGCTATACTCGAGAGAGAGAGACAGTAGTTCTTTTCTAATAATACTATCACTTCAACGCGATAAAGAGAGAGAGATCTCCTTTTATTCTTATGTTTTATTTTCTAGTTAATATTCCTGCTAATGCTGAATGGACACAGAACGGAGTGACTATTGCTGGAGGTAACGGGGAAGGGAGTGCCACTAATCAACTCTATGGCCCTCATGGTCTCTTTGCTGGTGATGATCAAACAGTGGTCATTGCTGACCACGTGAATCATCGTATCATTCAATGGAAGAACGGTGATACAACGAATGGGCAAGTTGTTGCTGGTGGTAATGACCAAGAAAGAGGATTACATCAATTGAATCGTCCAACAGATGTATTAATTGACAAAGAGACAGATAGTCTCATTATTTGTGATTTTGTGAATCGACGAGTTGTACAATGGTCTCGTCGTAGTGGTACAACACAAGGTGAAATACTCATCAACATCTATTGTTATGGAATAGCAATGGATGAGCAGAGATATCTCTATGTCTCTAACTGGAATACAAATGAAGTAAGGCGATATCAATTAGGTGAGAAGAATGGCACTCTCGTAGCTGGTGGTAATGGGAAAGGTGGTGGGCTCAATCAACTCAACTTTCCGACATATCTCTTTGTCGATGGACAACAGAATGTCTACGTGTCAGACAACAACAATCATCGTGTAATGAAATGGGCTAAAGGTGCAAAAAAAGGTATTGTGATCGCTGGAGGTCAAGGCGCAGGGAATGCTCTTACACAATTAGATGGTCCTCAAGGACTCTTCGTTGATACGTTGGGTACACTCTATGTAGTAGACTCGATGAGTCATCGTGTAATGCGTTGGACTCAAGGAGACAATAGACAAGGCACTGTAATTGTGGGTGGAAATGGTCAAGGAGCAAGAGCAAATCAGTTCAACCTCCCCATTGGTTTGTCTGTCGATCGACATGGTAATCTCTATGTTGCCGATTGCAATAATCATCGCGTTCAACGATTTTCTATCGGATAAGACTGGTGAAATTGTTTTTTCTTTGTTCGTTCCTTTTTCTATACTTTGAAATAAATGAACAGAAAGAAAGAAATTTTCTTTTATTCTTTCACTTCAAAGAAAAGAAAAAAGCTAAAATATAAGATTACATCACATGTTTCTTTTCTTCTTCGTATATTAATTTGTTAAATGAAAAGAAATGAATTAAATAAAATAATTTGTTTTATTTCCACAAAATATTTATTATTGTAATGAAAAAAAATTGAGTTATTTAAAAATTATTTATTTCAAAAATTAAAAAAAAAAGTTACAAAAAAGTTAGAAGATGGTTAAAGTTGAATTAACTTCTTCATCTGTCAGAGATGAATTATTAAATCAAAAGAGAATTATTGTTAATTATATTACTTATGATATTATCGAATATTTAGCATCAGCTAATGTTCTTATGTGTTCTAAGTGCATGGCACTGGGCCATTTTAAAAAGCAATGCACTCAAACTAAAGAAACATGTCGTACATGTGGAGATCAAGCTGATGATATGAAAAGTCATAAATGCTCTAAAGTAGAAAAATGTGTCCGTTGTGGACAAAATCATAACTCTAGCTTACTCAAGTGTCCGGTGGTAAAATCTTTTCGTTCTGAATTAACTCGTAAAATTCTTCAAGTTAATAATCAATCATCACGTGACTCTCGTCTACTCAATAAAAATATCATTTTTAATTCAACTAAATTCCCACCTCCTCCACCACCAAAATCTTCGGCATTATCAATAAATCCTATGACGGTCAAACTGAATGAGTTAATTAATAAATTATCAGAAGTGAAGGATCGTCTTGTTAATTTGGAAGCCAAACATGATAAATTCGAACAATTTATATGCGATAAAAATCATTATGATGAAACAATTATTAAAAACATGAATGATATGTCTAATAAATATATGATCTTAAAGAAAGATGTTGTTCAACAGAATTTCTTTATTGAAAGACATGAAAACTTATTTTGCAAATTGTTAATTCCTATGACTGAAGATATATTTACATTTATCTCGACACAAAATCAAGACAAGAAAGGTAATTCGGTAGATGCAGATCTTAAATGTCGAATTAATCGCTATTTTGTTCAAATGAAGAAAGTCACTGAAGATAAACCATTTTCAAGCTAATGACTTTGTCACCTTTTTCTCAACCTTTTTTCTCTTGTACTTCTGCTTCTAAAATTTGCAAACGTAGTGATTTTTTAGCTAAAGCTAATGTTTCTCTCTCTTCCTTTGACTTTAATCTTCTATCTGAGATTCTATGTGAATGGGAAGGTAGTTTATTTCTTGATTATTGTCTTTCTTTATGGCAAAACTATGTTCCTTTACATGAAAATTCTTTTCATTCTTCACTTCATGTTCTTACATTCAATGTTCGAGGGCTTGAGCTGAGATGGCAAGAGGTCCTTCTTCTCATATCATCTTTCAACTTTGATATTCTTATTCTTCTCGAAACCGGTAACATTGAGCTATCTTTTTTGAGAAAACTTTTAATAATTTTAGAATGTTTTATCAAAAAGGAGAGAATAAAAATGGTGGAGTTCTAGTTTTAGTAAGATTAGATATTCAAGCAACACGTATAGAATGCAAATTACCTAACGTTTGTGTATTAGATATTAAAGGCGAAGAAATATTACGTATTATAGGTGTATATGCGCCTGATAGTAAATCTTGGATATGGAAAGATTTATCTCCCCTTCTAACTAAGAAAGGCGTTATGTTTGGTGATTTTAATGTTGATATAGTTCAAGATGATAAAAAAGCAGAGATCTTTCTTGCATGGATCGATACTCATTTTCTTGCTCCATTTACACCTGCATCACCTACTTCTTTACGTTCCGACAGAGTGATTGACTTTGCATTAGCTGCTCCCAGGTCGACTAATCCGATAACGGATTCGATAAGAACCTGGAAATATCCTACAATCCGATACAATTCTATCGGATTCCGGGTGGAGGAATCGATGTCGGATCCTCAATGTCGGAATCCTATGAACTTTCGATGACATCCAAGGGTTTTTCGTTGGAATTCATAGGAATCCGACACTGAGGATCCGACATCGATTCCTCGACCCGGAATCTAACGAAAATTCTGTAAGATCGGACAGGATCCGATAAAATCGTATTGGATTCCAGTCGGATCGGATGGGTTCCGATAGGTGCCTACTATCCGATTGCTCGACCTGGGCTGGTCTAAGTATCGACATTCAAAGTTACACTGGCAATACAACCATTGACCATACACCTATCATATCTGCTATTCCGCTAAAAATAAAAAATAAAAAAGTGGGAAGAAATGTTCGTTGAAAGGTTTTCTCTCTCTTTACAGAATTCTCCTTTTCTTTCTGGGAAGAAATATGGGATCTTTATGATATTGATGTTGCCTACAATAGTTATAATAGATTCTTGTTTCTACTATCTATCCGGTGCATCCTTTTTTTCGTTAGAAAAATATCGTACATCTATTCTTGTAGAACTTAGATCATTTTTGTCATACATACGCGCTCTTTCTTTTCGTCAAATGAGAACCAAACGTATTGAACTTAAAAATACGATTTCTTCTTTGAAAAGGATAGCCAAAAAATAACTTGAGAATTTTTATTCTTTCCAACTTTCTTCTATACTTCATCTTCGCAACACTTCTTCACCTGCAGCAGTTTCGTTTTGATCCAAATGCAAAAAATATCTTAAACCCTCAGCTTCTAATATACACGGTTTTATTGCACAATCAGGAAATGTTATCAAGGATGCTAAAGAAATGTCTGAAGTCGCTGCTGACTTATATGAAAATTTTAAAAAAAATCTAATATAGTAAAACCTCATCCATACACTGATTCTCCACTTATTGACTATGACAATGTTGATGAACCGATTCCTGAAGTAAAATTAGACAAATTAATACTGACAGTACAGACAAAACGTAAGAAGAAATCTCTGGATGCTCATGGTATATCCAATTTCATGTTTAATTTCCTTGATCAAGGCCACTGATCCTTATTTCTTAAATAATTTAATCATTCCCTCCAAACAGCTATTATGCCTAAGGCGTGGAAAGATACTAGAATGCTTTTATTAGCTAAAAAAGAGTCTATCTGCCCTCCTTCGTTAACTCGTCCCATTTATCTTATTGATTCATTTCTTAAAGTTTGTGAAAGGTTATTTCTTTCTAGATTTCGTGATGTTCTATTTAGGAGAGGTTTATTACCCGACAATCAGTCGGGTTTCAGAGACGGTTTTCGTCTCCAAACTCGTTTATTGTTATTCTTGGAGGATATAGTCTTATGTCTAACAGTGCCCCTGTGTGTACCATTTTTATCGATTTTCGTTCTGCCTTCGACCAGTTATGCCACGAAGGTTGTGTCGGCGAATTAAAAAGACTAGGAATTCCTCCGTCGTATTTAAGATGGATAGGAGCTTGGCTTCTTGATAGAAGATGTTTTATTGATATAAATGGTAATAAATCCCGATGGTTTTCAATTGAGAAAGGCGGTCCACAAGGTAGTGTATTAACTCCTACTGTATTTATTATTTATCATAATGATATGGGTCAATTTCTTTCTGAATGTACTTGTCATTTTTTCGCTGACGATGTTGCTGCTATAGTTTCTGGACAATTAGGAGTACGTTACACAAGCCAATGTATCGATCTTGAAAGACGTGTCAAATCTTTTCTTGACTCACTCGAATATTATTCATGCTTAGCTGATCAACCTTTAAATAGGACTAATAGCGCGCGTGCTATAGGGTCCCCGAAATTTAATGTTATGTTTGCTAGTGGTGATGACAATCGTATTTGTTGGAAGCCGGAATACAAATATCTTGGCTATATCATTTCATCTAGACTAGGATGGGGGAAGTTATTAAAAGATGTTCAATGTAAAGTTAGGTAGAGAATATCGCTTATTAAATCATTTAAATTCTTTGGATGTTCTTCCCCTAGCCTTCGTAAAGCTCTATTTTATTCACATGTACTTCCACCTTTCACTTGGGTATATCCTGTATATCCGCTTTTTACTAGGAATCAACAGGAGGACTTCTCTAAGTTTTTTTACTCCTCACTTCGTCGTGCTCTATGCTGCTTAGAGTGGAATGAGACGTTTATTTCATACGTTCTTGACGGAATATCTTTAGAAGATCGCTGCTTCACATATTGGAATCGTCACATTAGAGCTTTATCTAATTCAACTGATGGAAATCTAATTTTTGAAAAAGCTAATCTTGCAGAATTTAGGAAAAGCTGGTTAGATAATGAATTTTCTATCAAGAGATTAAGAAGGTCTAAAAGGTTTGTCCCCCATACATCAATCTTGGAAAAAGTTTTAACTTGGCTCTCGTCAGTTCCCTCTAACTCGTCCATACCTGATTATGATAAGTCCGAAATAGATTTACTTCTTCTCTTTCCTGGTTCTTTCTGTTAAAGCTACTTTCTAAGCTTCTTTGTCCGTTTCTTGTTTTATTTGTTGGATATGATCTATTACGTATTCGTCTTTTTCTTTTTCTTTCGTTTTTTGCTCTTATATGTACTCTACAGTCATTCATATGTGATCTTGTCATGTTTTTGTTTTCTTGTTTTGTGTTTCTCTTTTATTTTGTTTTTCTCCTTTCTCTTTTCTCATCTCTTGTCCTGTTTGGATCTCTGAATCGCAATTTTAGCATAATAAAAAAAATAGAAGAAATTAAGCATACACGGAGATATATGTATTAATTGTCAAGATCAGTGTTTGTGATTTTACGGTGACTGATGATTTGATCATTAAACAATCCACTAAAAAACATTCTTATTACTTCAAGATAATCTTTACCTTGATCATATGCTTTGATCGTTGTTAGCGTTAGTGATGAATCACACTAACGCTACAACGATGAACAAGATGTGCCTTCTAGTCTAATTGGCTTAGGACAACTGCCCGGATAGCAGGAGGTGTGGGTTCGATTCCCATGAAGGTCATCATCTTTTTCATCGTTCTATCACATAACATCAGTGACGCTGCTTTATCTCTTTCGCTCTTCATATATCTCTCTTTTCTTCCTTCCTTCCCTTCCATTCCTTATATATATCTATATATGAGAGCTAACAATCGTTCTTCAAAATCGACGAAAAAGTTTGAGATGAACGTGCTTTTGAATGAAATTTGCTTTTGCTTCAGGCATTAAAGTTGTTAATTTTTGAAAACTTTGATCTGTATGTTGTCTTATATACTGCTTTGAGTGGTACCAATATCCTTCAATCGGATTATATTCTGAATGGTATTTCGGCGTAAAAATTATTTTGATATTATATTCAGTCGCTATTTTTTCAGTTGCGGACCTATAATTGAAAAAGAGTCGACAAAGACGTGAATCACTTATTATATTGAATAAGAAAATAAATCTCTTCACACGCTTTTAAAAGCTGCATGTTGCAATAGCAGTAATTTTAAATCATTGAGTTTACATTTTCTTGGGACAAAGACATTCAATTCATTTGCCATAGCCAGTAAACCATTACTGTATCCATCATCATAACATTTGATAGTTTGTTTTTTATTGTTTTCATCAATATAATCGATCTTATCAACAGGACACCGGGTCCCGGGTTCAATTCCGAAATCATTCAGATGGATTTCAGCTGCTGTGCGAGTTCTTGAATTGTCGATGAGGCATAAGAAGTTATGATTCTTTTTTGAATGGTAATAATTGAAATAGACGTTTAAATTGATTCAGAATACTTTGATTATTAAAATAATTATCACCACCGAGGGCGATTGCAGCAGAAGCACTATTCTTTTCATAATTTATATCACAATCATCATTTAAATTCGGATATATTCTCAAGACCTCTGAATACTCTTTTTCGGTCGTCGAAAAGAATGGTCTACTTGGATGCATTACTAATAGATCCGAACACATTATACTTCTTTCTCTGCCTTTGTTGTAAAACGGTGCATTACCAGACATGATCCATCTTTTGACTGCAATTTCTCCACACTTGTATGTACCCAGGAGAGTCATTCCGAGACTAGGATCCTATCGGATTCCGACAAGGGTCAGACCGTGAATATACCAAATATCCATGGATTCCAATAAAACCAACGAAATCCTATAGGATTCCGGGATCAGGACCTACAGTCGGATCCTTGGTGTAGGATCCAGTGTTGGAAATTAACGGAATCTGACATGAACGTATGACCCTAGTGTTCTTATGAGAAAATATGCATATTCACCCCTAATTAAGAAAATATTTTTTTCCGTCGGAGCCGACAGTCAGTCCGTAACCCGGAATTCCATCGGATTCTGTTGGGTGATAGGATCCCATCAGATCCGATAGGATCCGTCATAGGATTCATTCACCTGGGTACTTTCATTATGGCCTACAACCGAGGAAAGCAACAGTGAACATATAGACGAGTTTTGAAATAAATAAAAAAAAGAAGCGCTTACAAAGTAAAATTGTTGGTGCCGTTGTTGATATTCTCCACTGTGGCACGGCATCATTTGTAATTGTATAAAAATATTGTTCTCGCTCAATAAAGTATTTGACAAATTCTTGTCGATGTTTTACCACGTCTTCTCGTTCATGTTCAAGAAAGTAAGGCCGGCTTGAATTTGCTGTGAATTTTACACCAAATCGACGTAAGTCTAATCTACAACTTTCAACTGATCGTACAAATTGTTGATCGATTTTCTTCAGATTATTTAATTCATAAAAACATTGGTCAATAAATCTTGTCAACGTTTCGGCGGTAAATGTTGCTTCTGTTTTCGAACATTCTTGATAAACAAATTGCTTTGCTTCTAATTCTAAATCTGGATAACAAACCCAAATTCATCAAAATCTTTGTTTACTAAAATATTGGTCCATTTGTGACGCGTTTTTATAGTCGTACCACCAATTGATGTTAAAAAAAGAATCGACGTCTCTCCATGTATGACCAAGATGCCGTAAAGACATATATATATATATATATAAGCACGCTGATGAAACGAGGGTTAATTTGTTCTTTACAAAAGCATCATTCAGCTAAAATGTCATCCATTTATTAACCATTTAGCTCTTTTCCCTTTCCCTCTCCCACTAGATATGCAAGTATCAACTCTCGCAAACCACGCTAACCCTTGATTACATAATTCTTTCAATGTATAGCCTGATATTGTAGCTCATCATGCTGCAAAAACCCGATTAGAAGGCCGATGGCGTCTTTTCGTGATCCGTTCTCCCTGAAGACTCATTGATCCTTCTTATTGGCTAACCCCTTTCCTACTAATTTTAATGACGTAATCGTTAGATAATCTCAAAATGTGAAACGATCACTGATATCATTTAATACAGATCCATTCGAAAGATTAATATCATCAATATCTTCGTCTGGATGAAATAGGATTTTTCGTCTTTACTTGAAAATGTTTCAGTTTCATTCTATTTAATACTTTCTATGGATCTTCTATAATTCAGCTGATGTGTATGACTTTTTGGTCTACCCAGTTTTGGGATTTTGAATTGCCTGAGTAAATGATTTGACAATTAGATAAGTTTCAATAACACTTTGATCATAATTTAAAAAAGTACTTTCCATCTATGTTACGTAAAACGCCGTGTATTGATGCACAGATCACCCACTCGTGAGCATGCACGCCTGATGCCGCCAGCCCAGGTCGTTCATTCCTACAATTGGATCCAATCGTATCCTATTCTGGGATACGATGCGCCAAAAAAGTCTGCTATGCTCAACTTCTACAAAGCTCTTTTGCACTAAAGAGAATTTTGATATTTTTTTAAATTCTTCCGTCGGATCCGATAGAATTCGTCGTCGGATTAGTCGACATGGGAGGCAACAATTCATTTCACATATTGTAAAATGAAAGTCTGAAAATTCGTATTTTACCTTTGCAATTTTTCTCGATGAAGTTTCACAAGTTGACTCACTACCCATGTCGTGCGAACCGGTCCAAAACCGTCGGTTAACCGCGGTTCCCTAAGCCATTTTTATGACTTTCCAGCATAAAAACCGACGGTTAACCGCGGTTAAGCGCCCAGTTAACCGGACAAGTAAACGGTTGGTCGATAATAAATCGGTTATTTTTCCGGTTAACTGGGCGCTTAACCGCGGTTAACCGTCGGTTTTTATGCTGGAAAGTCATAAAAATGGCTTAGGGAACCGCGGTTAACCGTTTTTTGTAAAAAATAACCGCGGTTAACCGACGGTTTTGGACCGGTTCGCACGACATGGGTACACTCCAGAAGCATTGAAACCATTTCCATGGAATTCTAAATCNATTGTAGACACATTTTCTCAACATAGGAAAAGGATATTTAAAAAATCGAGTCATATTTTTGTAGCTCGTCGAATGGCGCTTCGAATGATGTATGAATGAAAGCTCTACCTCTCAGTAGAAAAAACTAGATAGATTTGCAAGATGAACTGGTACAAAGCAGAGTCATATTGAAAGCTCGCTTTTTCAGATTGAACATGTAACATCCAATAGAGCTCTAAATAACATATCTAGATTCATTTTTCTACGAGGAATTAGAAAATCAAATTGGTGAGAACTAAAAGTGGAACAGGAGAAAAATAGACGTTGTTTCCCAAAAAGAAATGTTTTTGCTGACTTTTACACCCTCTCAGTGTTTTGAAGTTTTCTCCACGAAAATCTTCTCGAATCAAAAAGTAAGTAGATATTCGTGATCATCTTGAAAAACTGAATCTATTGGTGTACATTTAAGTAAAAAATATAAAGTGCTGTAATTTTGAATTACTCGTACCTTATCAAAAAGTCACTCCCATCTATATTCGCTTCCTATGATATGACAACTAATTGAAACTATTTCTCTTTTTTCACCTCCTTGTTTTGGAATCTAAGTAAATTCGAGACAAACAGAAAATAGATAAGTTGAACATTTAGTTTTTCTATTTATCGTAATTGTAAGCAAAATCTTGATTAACACATTGACTGTCAAATGATGATTATTCATCTCGTTTGATCTATAGATCGCCTATGATGCTACAATTTGACGTAATACTTTGACCATTTTAGCAATTAGTTGTGATTTGACACCATTAAAAAGTTTTCGTTCATGAGAAAAAAAGAAATAGTATTAATGTGCTATGTGACATTTTACAAATACATAATACTTCACAAATAAGGTTAAAACAAACATATTATGCATCTGTTCAATTTTTAAATTAGTTTGTATGAAAATTACTACTAGCTGATTTTAAAGTTCGTTTTACGGAGGCCACGTCAGAAAGATCATAGCATATTATGAATTTATAGCATGAGATATATCATTCATTTCATGTAATTGTGATATAATTATCCATTTGCATGTTAACAAAATTCTCTACGCTTTTTATTTTAACAAAATTTAATGAAACACTTGTACTTCTGCAATTTATTGACATGATGTACGAAAAATGCCGAAGGGAGATTTTTCATCAGTGTACAATAATCGTGTTGAACACACACAGATCAAGTTCAAATTCGTTGATATAGTCTTAATTTTACTGACTACTAAACTTTTACAGTTATATCGTTTCTTGAGAAGTCATACCTTCACTTTTTTGTTTTTATTAATAATCTCTATGAAAAAAATTAATAACTATAATACATTTTTAGTTATGCTTATGTGTTTTTCGTCTGGCTCGTCTGATGTTTTTTTCCTTTTTCTTACGTGAAAATGTTGCTTTTTCTTAAGATTAAGATTTCTAAGCGTCAAGCAATAAGCTCAAAGGTAACAGGTATAACAAAAGTTCAAAAAACTTCAAGTAGACTAATTTACGTAATTATATTACCGCTTAGAAAATGTCATAACAGTTCTCATTGTGCCCGTTACAATTTTCTCAATCATTAAACATCAATTTGATAGACGAGCTGAAAGAGAAAAACGGAAAGCAATAATAGTGAATTACTTAATCAGCACACCGTTATAGTGAACAGATTAGTTCGGCGATTTAGTTTTGTCGTAGTATTTTATTTTTACTTGTTGTTGACACTTCTTTACTTAAAAAACACAAAACTCGATTCGAAAAAAATTAGTAATGCATTGAACATATTGATTCAATAATAGTTACATTGAAAAACTGATCGTCAGGTATGAGAAAACGGCGAAAATCAAATGAAATCATTAATTGAAATTACTCTTAAACTTCTTCACAGACTTATGCAGAAAAAAACGATATCTTTCCATACAAGGAATTCTTTGTTGTATGAAGAATGATACTGAGATAATCAAGTTACACTTATAATGCAAATACGTAATCGATCAGGATACACAAATTGAATATGACCATGAAAAATAAACAAACAGGAGCAAACTCCTTTTTTTTGTTCTTTCAAATAGAGATGATATGTGTATCTAACCGAGTTATCTTATAGTTGCGTCAAATTTTTTAAATCGATTTTCCATCCTATAAAAAAAGACAAGATTACGTTTGTAAAACTTTTAAGCGTTACTAATTTATGGCTATAATATCAAAGATAATTCTAATTAACTTCATACAAATCTAAAGTTCATACAGATAGGTTTTTTTTTCGCGTTGCTATTTTGTCCGACATATCATTCCAATCGGAAATAAGCGAATACTACCCATTGATTGAAACTAGTGCAATTGATCTATTTGTATGTCTTTATCATGCAAAAGATAGATTGACATCTCTATGGTATGCATTTATATATACGTCTATATATCTATATTGAACTTTGAAGAAATATTTCCCAATGAGAAAGCAATATAACGATGACTTTTGAACTCGTTTTTTTTCTCGGTAGATAACATGATAGATAGCAATACAATAAAAAAAATCGTCAGGAGATACCGCCATTGAGATGAAAAAACTCTTTCACAATAGAATATTGCTAGATAAGATAAATGATTTTTTTCTTAATTTTATCGATCAGATTGTCATTGTTATGTATTGACATAATAAAAACATTTATTGAAGATTGATATTTCATATAGAGGTATATAGATTGAAAATGGAATTTTCATTCTATTCGTTTATTTTGATTGACGACAAGCAAATGATTCGTTTACTTAGTGTGTATGTTGACAAAAATTAACATTAAAGTCAACCATGATATTTACACGACGTGATTCAATTGTTAAGATTTATACTGATCAAGTAAAGAGATAAATTCTCTTCTTGTTCTTCGTTTTCTTTTCCTCTTATATCGATTTATCAAAAACAAAAAAAAATCAATGTGACAATAGACAACCTCAGGGCTCATCTTTTTGTTCTTCATTTGTTCAATGCGTACAGAGATGATAGTTCGAAACATACTGGATTAATAATAAAAGTCATTTCTTTCTTTACACGTACGTGTACATATAAATATAAGTAGATATACACGGCTAGCCTTCGCTCTCCGGATGAATTATGGTCCTTTTGCATGAAGAGGGAATACGTAGAAAATAGAAGAAACAGAGCAGCAAATCTTATCTATCTATGCATATATATATATATATATAAAGATATACGTATGTAGATGGATAGAAAAAGAAGTAAACCATCATTCACTAGTCATGGTAGTAGTGTTCACAATGTTTGTGTGTTGATTAACGAAATCGATGACGAGTGCATACATTTATATGATGAACTTTACTTTCGAGAGTCGTCGTCTGTTACATCCCTGCTGAGTACATAAATATATTGAACAAGAAGAACACAAGATAAGATCGATGTCGAGTGAAGTCTTTTTTTTCTTCTTTTTTTCTTGTTGCTAGTAGTATTTGTACAAGTATATATATATATATTGTTTGACCGATCGTAAATTTATGCCCTTGATGTTTTGAACAGGTGAGTATGTTATAGATAAAATTAATCATTGTATATATATATGAGTTCCTTCGACTGTAATTTAAATTCCATTTGATTATATTTTATTAAATTATCTCTTTTTTTTTCGTCTTGCTTCAATTAATTTATTCTTATACTATCATCTTGATTACAAATGAGCAACTCATCTCAATAGCGAACGAGTTCAATTATTTGAATGAAAGATAGTATTATGTCTATAGTAAATTTTATCTTTCCGCCGTCTCTTCAATGATGCTGATTGACAAGGGTCATCGTGGTGCTTGCGGCATCCCACATCTTCGAGTAGTAATCATGATGAACAAGAGGACTATTCTCTCACTCTCTTTTCTCCTCCTCACTCTATATCTAATTGATTCAACCATGTCTACTAGTTGATGAAGATATCCTGGGTATGTTAGCATTCGAAATGCCATGTGCCTCCTTTCTAATATAATTATTATTCTACGATGTTTACCACTCCTTTCGTTCATTTTACCATCTGACAAAATAAATAAATAATGTACCAGAGCATTAGATTATTCAATAGTAGAAAAAAAAGAAGAAGAAAGAAGCAGTCATTCATTTCTTTTGTAAATAGAAGAGTAACTTCGTTTTATTCAATTTTTTGTTTCAAAATATATCAGTAACAGGTGTCGAAAGGTAATTGAACGTTTAATATAACGTCAATACAAGAGTTATGTCATCTAGCATAGGTTATGCATATAAAGAGATGGCTAATTTAACGATGTAGTTGTGGTCTTTCTGATGCTTATTGAGAACGTGTGTTTCCGTTACATGCACATAAGAGAAAATGACTGCGATTACGTGGTCAAACTTATTCTTTTCTTCTTCTTCTCTATTCCTCTTCTGCGATAACATCTGTATAATGCTTAAAGCAAAATTATCCATGCTCGACTGTCCATCATACTCGTCATCATCAGTTAGACAGTACATCTGACGACGACACAACAGGTAATTGAATAAGGGTTGGATTCGATCTCACATTGAGATAGTCACATACACTTCAAATTCGAGCCGCCGGCTATTGGACAGACTGTATGATTGAAAAATGACCGCCGTTATACGCATATATATATATATACATATAAATTTTGCTTTATGTGCGAAAAGGGAGAAATGTACAAATTGTCGTTCATCATCACCTTTTTTTCTTCTTCTTTGCTCTCTCTCTCTCTCCTTCATTTCGCAAAACTATTGTTTGATATTGTCGACGAGAGAGAAGGAGATCGGAAGTTAGTGAAGTGAGAGAAAGACGAGACGTTCATTCAATACGTACGTACATACACATACGTGAACGTTTATTGTTTGTATTTTAGAATACGAGAAAAGGGAGAAAGAGAGTGGAGTGTAGTGCATCCATTTATATACATTTATACATATATATATATATATATCGAACAACTTATACATTGTTAGATCGAAAAACAATCATAAAGAAAGAGAATGACGATTGTTGACTAACCGTCGGACGCCCTATTCTCAAAAGACAAGAATAACAATAATTAAAATAAAAAAATGCATTACAATGGATTCTTCATTTTTTTATTTATTCTAATCGGTCGATGTAAGCTTTATGATCTTTTCCTTGTTTTTCTCTTAATTAATTAATCATTTATTATTTATTAGCATATGCATTTCTACGTTTGGAAAATTTAACAGTAATACACAATGACCATGTACAGTTTCGTTGTACATTTCCACGAAATTTTTCACCCAATAATAGTATAATACAATGGAAAAAAATACGTGTAAATGACGATGCTTTAATGATATCAATTAAT
The DNA here is from genome assembly GCA_900239745.1 of Rotaria magnacalcarata. NCBI lineage: Eukaryota > Metazoa > Rotifera > Eurotatoria > Philodinida > Philodinidae > Rotaria > Rotaria magnacalcarata. The sequence continues at coordinate 70,484 of OENM01000398.1, read as the reverse complement.
GGAAAAATTCCAAATATATACGAAAAAATGTATCGAACCGATTTAACAAATCAATTCAGTACATTAGAATTGTTTCATGTTAAACGAGAAGATTCTACTACATACATATGTCAAACATTTGAAACTCAAACAATTCTTTGTCAATATAATCTTGTTGTACTTAGTAAGTGGAAACAAATAAACAGGAAGATGATGAGAAATTATATTCTCGTTTGAGTTAGACAATAGAACAATTGATATAGATAAGCATGATGATGATAGTGATAGATGTTATTCTTCTTCTTAGCAATGATTTCATTGCGTAATTAACCTTCCTCTGGATCTGTTCATATTGCCCTTATTTCTTTTTGTTAACAGTCAAGCCTGAGGCCCCATCATTAACAATTGACGAAGAAAATATTCAAGAATATCAAACTGTCAAATTGACATGTTCATCGTTAAATGGTAACCCACCACCTCGATACACATGGTATCGTAATGGTACACTTGTCACGTACGATATTATTGATTTTTTTTTTCTTATTTATTCAAACGTCTTCGTCTGCTTCATTCTAGTTCACTGAATCAACAAGTATCAACGACGGATATTACTTCTATATATACATTTAATGTCAGTCGGTTTGACAATCAAGTCAAATATGAATGTCAAATTTCGAATCAAGCGCTTGCCGTCCCACTTCGTGTGGAACAATATTTACATGTTAAATGTAAGTATAAATATTAAAAAATAATGATCTACAGATATAAAAAAGTGACAATTGTTTCATTATGATAATAGATCGTCCGTATACAGAAATTGTTGCTCAACCATCCATGTTGTTAAATGAAAAAATCATTGGCATTGAATCTCATGAACAAAAATTAGCATGTCTAATTGATGCAAATCCAGCTGTTACATCAGTTTATTGGACAATTAATAATACAAATATAGTTAGCCGTGAGTAAAAACGACAAAAAAAGAAAACTAACAAGAAGATAATCCACGGTAACCTTCCAAATTCTTTAGGCGAAATCAATGTTTATTTATCGCGATTAACATCTGAACAAAGTGGAATTTATACATGTGTAGTTGAAAATGCTATTGGCAAAACAAATCAATCAGTTTATCTTGACGTACAATGTAAGAACTTCAAAGAAAAGATTAATCATAGAATGAAGAAAACAAAACAAAAACAATTTTTCATTTTCTAGATGGTCCACGTGTATACGCAATGGAATCTCGCGTCGTTGTAAATCGTTCGAATACGGCTAATCTTCGTTGCTATGTAGATTCAAATCCTGCACCGTATCAGATCGTTTGGTTTAAAAATGGTTATGAAATATTTCGTCAAAATCAATTATCAGATTTGCGCATTGATGATGTTGAAAGAAATGATACTGGCTTATATACATGCGCCATATATAATCGTTTACGAAACAATTCAACACGTAATAGTTCAACGACGATTGAACTTATTGTACAAAGTCGACCCATATTAGAAACAACATATTCGAAAATAGCTGCCGAAATCGGACAAACTCTAACATTAACTTGTCGTGTATCGGGACAACCGAAACCGAGTATTTATTGGAAACGAAATGAACAAATTATGAATTGTGATGAAATAGTTGATGATAAATGTTATTTGAAATTATTTCACATAGCAAAAAAAGATTTTGGGTCATATCGATGTATAGCTGAAAATTTATTAGGAAAAGAAGAATGGACTTATACGATTGTATCGAGAGGTAAGATTTCGATATGCATGTGATTCTAATCAATTTCTTCGATCTGAATATTAGATATGCAAGATTACGTAGAGAGACGCCTCCAGAGTGTTTTTTAAGAATGAGAAAGATTAAACAATGAATAATGTGAGTATTCATTCTGGTTACCGTAGCTCTTTTGTTTTCTAATGAGGAAATATTCCCGATAGTTCAATCACTTCTCATTCAAGACAAATGTCATTTGTTCTATTACGAGGAGTATAAGAAAAGTTAAACTTGTCGAGTAGTAAGCAGACATTTATCGGAGACCTTAACAATGGACTGTCGGTCATAGATTGACTGTAAAGTCGTTTTAAAGTGTTAAAATTGCAGTAAATATTTAAATTGAGTATTAAACCGAAATTTTTCTTAGAATATTGATTGTTAAAATTTTCAACAATTCAACTGCTGAGGATCAGATAATTGGATCGATGCGTACATTTCTTTTCTACTTATCATAAATCATCACATGACAATGGTCTCACGTGAGAGATAGAAAATATTTCCTTGTGACAAAAGAATCTTTGTATTCGTATATGATAACAGTGAAGGTGAAATTCCATTTCTAGTGAGACCTTACATACAACTTACACTAAGTGTTCGATAAATTGTAACATTGTTGAAAGAACAAAACCTTCATCTACTTCCATTCCATATCAATCGTGTATCTATGGAATTTAGTCGACTATAATCAGCAAACTTTTAATACTATGTGCTTATCGAATTAAGGTAAACCAGAAGCTCCACACAATATTCGTGTATCTGACGTAACATCATCTTCGTTTAAAATTGAATTTTTACCATCTTTCGATGGTGGTGGTGGACCACAACGTTTTTCAATTGAAATTCTTTTATATGATAAAAACACAACATTAAATTCAACCGTTATCAATCAACAACTTCCATTTAATACATATGAATATAATGTTAAAGGTAAATATATCTTATGATCATTAACAAATAAATCCAATAAATGATTTTGTTTTTAGATTTGAATGAATCGACATTATATATGTTTCGTATTAAAGCAATTAATATTTATGGTGAAAGTCCTTGGAGTATTGAAACACCTGTACAAACAACTGAATTAATGATAACATCGGATGGTATTAAAAAAAAAGACTTGTTTTTCATAATTCGAAATTATTATTGTTTTTTGTTTATATTTGAATAGATTTACCAGAATTACACGTTATAGCTTATAAAGCGAAAGAAAATTTTCTTCATTTCGATTATTTACCTGGTGAAGAACGTTTAGTAAAAGTAAACAATCAACAATTATGTTTAAATATTCGTCAATCGACCGATGCAAGTATTTATCAATCGATCGATAATTGTTTACCTATCGATAATAATCGTGTTAAATGGATAATAAAAAGAGATTTTCCTTATTTGAAATTATCGATCTGCTCAAAAAAACATCGAAATATATGTGGAAAAGAAATTGAAATGAAAGAAGGTTTATTTTAATTTATAATTGTCATTTGATTTTTTCTTTATGAGTTTTTTTCTTTTAATTTTATTAGATTCATTAATTCGAAGTTCAGTACCTATGATTATTGGAATCGTTGTAACAACTAGTTTTCTTATCATTTCAATCATTACTGGAATATTATGCTGTTGTTGCAGAAAAAATCGTTCGTCATCTAAAACAAATAAAACAAATAAATGTAAGTAGAAGAAAGTTTTTTGAATTTTACTCTCAACGATATTGTCGAATCTATTTCACGAGAACGAACGAAGACATTAGTAATATATTTTACAGACATAGAATTACATAAGACCATATTGAATTTCGATGCATATGTATAAGTTTTCTATTAATGACGAGACTTCTCGTAATCATATTGACCCTTAAGGATATATATAAGTGATAACCTTATTCGTATAAGATTGTAATTTGGGACAAAGGTCATCGTTCAGCCTTATGAATCTATCAACGCTTAACTGACGTGATAATATGAATGATCGATAAGATATTTTATAGCAATGCTCTCGTGTATGAAAGATAGTCAAACCTCAATTACTAAAGATAATAATTGGTTTGAACCAGTCGTCTATGTTACATTGATCACCTCAGTGATAGCAGCAGACATATTTTTACACAATCATTACGATCTTAAAGATATAAACATAATATTATGACAAGAGTTGAAGTCTGTCGTAAACGAAAATTTTTCATATTTCGATCTCGTTACAGCGGTATGATCGTAGATCTACTTTTTTTCGAAAACATAAGTTGGAATAGTTCTGTCACGATTCTTGGTTAGAGGCAATTCGATACGTCAGTTTCGCATCCGATACATCTACTTGATTACAATTGAATTTTTTTCATACGAAATCTGCTAGTTTGTAGCAAAGGACGAAAATCAATTTAGTTATTTAAGTTTTCAAATTGAAACAATAGTCAAAAACAAAATATAATCATTGTCTTTCAATAAGAATTTTTAATTTATCTTCTAGTTGGTATCAATGGTCTTGAAAAAGGTGTTAAACCGTAAGTGTACAAAACGAAATCAAGAAGGATTGTTTATCTTTCCTTCTTTTTCTTTATTAGAATTATTTCTGAACCTCGTTTACAAAATCCTTATTTACTATACAGCAATACAAACTCACATGCGTCTCCATATGAATTTTCTGGGAATGAATATCAACAACGAAAAATAGCTACTTCCTTTTCTCGTTCATGTAGGTCATTCCACATAGTTTCAATTAATATATTGAATTTTCCATATTTTATCAGGTGATATTATTGATCGAGATCAGCCAAAAGATGAAATATCTGTTCATGATGCTTGTCCTTCGTGTAAGTAAATTCATTTTCGGGTCAAATAAACAGAACTGTTCAATTTAGATGGTACAGCAACTCGTACGGCAACAATACATGCATCACCTCATTGGCTAATAAGTAATGGTGGATCTAGTTCTCGCTCAGGATCAAATCCCTCATCTGAATTAAGTTGTCTAACACAAAATACAAATATTTTATTTGCCAATAATGAAATGAGTTCTAATCATACACCACCTCCAGTGTCACATTATGGTTTTCCATCGGTGGCACTATCGTCTTCAAAACATCACCCATTAATCAATGGAAATTCAACACTACGATCATCATCGTTTGATCAACAACAATCTTCAAGTGGAAATTCAACGCCCAATCGTATGAAAAAACTTTTCTATGAAGTTGTTGTTTAGAATAAAGTTCAAAACGTTTTCTTCTTTTTCTATTTACCGGTGATATTCTGTTTATTACATATTTACATTCATCAAATATGTATCCTCTTGCATTTGTGCGCATGAGTGTGTGTGAGTGTTTTTTTTTCTCGTTAGTTAATATATATGTATATGTATTTGAATAATAATAAAAAAGAATAACATTTTTCTCTCTTAAGAAGTTATATATCCTATTTGTTGTTGTTTTTGTGTTTTACGACGAGAAACAGCACGACGAAGACGTTCAAGTAAAATTTCACTTCGTTTACATGAATCATTCAATTGTTCAATTGCTTGATAACCTCGTCCAGTTTCAAATAAGACAGTCATATTGAAAACAATTACTTCAAATGAATATAAACTATTAGCGAATTCAATTGGATTATCAGCATAACCATCAGCAGCTACAGCAATAAATTCGCATACACGATGTAGATAATTAAGATATTTAACCATTTCATATGTATGTCGTAAAAGTGATTCGCGTTTATCGATTTGTGATTTTATGAGTGATGTATCGAACGAAGTTCCTTTTTCTAATGGTATCGTTCCAATGAGACGCTTGACATTTTCATTTAGTTTTGTTTGATTTTGAAAAGCACGTTCGTATCGATGAAAAACTGCATGTTCATAGAGTCTTCGAGATGGATTACGTTCTTTAACGAGAAGCTTTTTTTGAATTGGTACTTCATGTTTCGGACACGCAAATTGACCACTAGGTCCAAAATGATCTTTCCAATAACCGGTACAAACCCAACAGAACTGAGCACCACATCGACATGTCATATGATTACAACCGCCTAAAATATTTGAAAAAAAGAAACATTGATTTAGTGTCTTTTGTTGTTGTAAAATTCTGTGTACTAAAGAGAAAACTAACCATTCTTTTCAATGAAATAATTACATGATACACAGTTGCGACCTCGAACTAAAATCTTGGCATTGTACTCAGTTGTTAAATCACCATTTCGATATACTTCATCTATATATTCCCGATAGGAACTACATCTTGCTGGAAAATGTGGTTCTTGTTTACAATCAATGCAAAATTGATGGCCACACCGACATCGAACATGATCCATTCCTGAATCAATAACTTGAATAATCAATGGACAAGATTTTGATGGACATTTAACATAAGAACGAGACAAATTAACTAGACATTTTTCTATATTACGTTCATAAATGTTCATACAACGAATATTAACCAAAGATAAGATCGTACCTAAACAGATCAAGATATTATTTACGTACATATCAATAATTAAAAACATATCTATTTTGTCTAATTGAAAAGGGTGGATGTATGGTGTGGGCGTTGGCGAACGACCACCCCTTCAAATAACTCAACAAACTCTATCTGATCACAAGAAAAAAAATCTTCTCAAATATTAAATTTCTCACATTGTACTCTAAATAAAAATATGAAGTTCTCAATTAAGACTTAACTAGGAGTATAGTACTCAAAGAACTAGCAAAAAAGTTCCTACGCGAAATCTCTGTCCTGGTTCTATTTTAATCATCCATATCCAATTTCATTATTTTCCTCTAGAATAAAAAATATTTTGTGTAGTTCGCTTAATGAAAAATCTTCGACAAATTCAAATCTATTCATTAGATCAACAACAACAATTTTTCGTTCTGTTGTTTTTCACCTTTTCTTAAATGTAAATTTTCAAATATAAAAAACTTAAAATCTTACCAACATCGAGATGTGAATAACAATTCCATTCTGGACAACGTATAATTTTAATAGATTTAACTGTTGTTTCAAGATATTGTTTCCAACATTGATTACATAACCAATGTCCACAGGATTTTAATGCAGTCATTGGTATTGATTCATTCATATCACAACAACAAGATACACAAATATCTGGTCGAACTAAGTTATTTTCATTATTTACTTCTTCATTATTTAATTTAGCTTGTAAATCTTTTTTATCTAATATATGTATTCGTTGAATTTGTTTATTGACAAATTCACTGTCACTTAATTCACTATCGATTTCATTTCGATAATATTTCTTTTGATTTATTTCTAAATCAATAGGTTTAAATGTATCGAATGGTAAATTTGTAACGAATTCTATTGTTTTATCAATTAATTCATCAATTTTATAGATTTTTTCACTTGATTGAGACAACGTTTCAATCTGTATTGCATCAGCATATAAATCCATATTAAGCGCAACTTGTACTTGGCAAGAGTTATTTTCATTCTTTAATTCATCAGTCACAATAATGACAAGATAACAGTTAAGTGTTGAATAAATTGAAAATAAATCAAATTTATTTGACCACTGAAAAGATTTTAAACGATCTGTAAGACAAATTAAATATTTTGTTGGATAACATTGAGCACGAAGAAAATTTTTCCCATAAGTTTTCGATAGGTGTTCAGTACACAAGTCTGTTTGATGTAAGAAAATAGAACGAAATGATAATGACATTAAATAATGATGAGATTTTTCCTTTGGTTTAATTGTTACATCTGGTTTTTGTTGCTAAAGGTTTTTTTTAAGAAAAGAATGTTCAGAAAGAATAATTGAAAGATGTGCATTCATACCATTTTTATATATGTAGCCATATCTCGATTATAAAGTTTTTCTTCTCTACTTATTTGTCGATAGAATCGTTTCTTTTGTTTCGATGAATCGACTTCTTCCGAACTTTCAGATTTAACAGATATTTGATTAATATCATTCTCATTTTCATCTCGTTTTACACGTATAAAATCATTTAATTCTAATTTCGACGAAGTATAATACTATAATTGAATAACTACAGTTAAGAAGAAAAGAAAAAAGTTTGAATGGTTACTGATGACATGGATTCATCATCATCTGTCGATAGATCTTCTTGTTCGTCTTGTATTTGTTCTTCAGCATCTAGTCGTTCATTTGCTTGAGTAAACTTAGAACGTTGTGTACTCGATTTTGTATTCTTATCTATGATTTATAAGCAAGAGATAATACGTGATAAAAAAAAAAGATATATTTGTCATATTACTTCTTGAAGTATGATTCTTTTTAACGTTAGCTAATTGTGTTCCTCGTGGTAGTGGAACAATAGCGCAATAAGATACATTAGAAGTAACGTCGACAGATTCCGTATTATTATTTTGATGATTTTCTCTTGGTTCTATTACCGTATTTATTGATTCATTCAAATAAGTTTTTCTAGGCTTTTGTGTACGTCGTTGTGTTGTATTAGTTGTTATTCCGATGCGATTGTTTTTTTCCCTGTTATTATGAAATTCATATAAGACATATTTTGTTCGATGGATATTTAGATATTTTTGTTGGGTCTTTTTATTTTTTTGTCTTTGTTCCGGATCCGATTGAGTGCCCAGATCATCGTCTGACGATGAACTTGATAGATTAGGAATTTGTCGACGAAAATCTTTTAATACTTTCCATCGTTGTCGTTTATTTAAAGAATATTCAACATTGGGTTGTTCAATACCAAATGGATCAGGTTTATCATTGGCAAATTCGTTCTGTTGTTGATCTCTATTTTCCCATGTAGCAATAATATAGGATTTATTCGATGGTTGATTTGGATTATGGTGTAAAAAAAGAGTTTTACCGGTAGCAGCATTATATTTAGTTGGCCGTAAATTTGGCTTTTCATCATCTACACTATTTGAAGCCATTAGATCGAAAATTAAACTATTTTACTCGAAAAAAAACAAAATAAAAATGCAGCTGCCAAGTAAGCGGGTTTCTATATATTCTTCTAGTCAATTTGCAGTCACATGTTATTGCGCAAGAGTACCAAAACATAATGAAATTATGGCGTAATACTACAAATAAAGATTGAATACTGAAGAATGATGCTCAATACATTTACATATTCTCAATACAACGATTCAAATTCGATGATGATGAGAGAGTATATAAATAATGCTTGCTATTTTTTATTCATCGATCTTGTCCATTGACAGATGGCGACCTGTAACAGACAAGAAATCTTCGGTAAAGTTATAATTTAATGCACGGTTTTTTATCGGAAATTTCCAGTGTTGTTCGTCTTACTAGTTTACACATATATTTGTTTCTTGAAGAATATACGGATTAGCACTTGGAAAAAAATACATCAGTGAAAATAAGACTATTCAGGTCGAACAATACGGCCATTTACGGTGAGAAAATACGGAACAAAACAGAAATCATTTATGGATTCCGTGTCTAATGATTGTAACCGATCGTATTTTGTTCTTTCTATATGTTCGTATACGAACGTGGTTGTTCGACCTGGGTATTAAATAATGTTGGTTGAAGAAAATACAAAACTTTGCTACAGATTGACTTTCTTAGGATATTGCGAACTATCTTTGAAATAGATGCCTTTGTTTCAACATAGACAATACTATATTCCATACTAACAAGATTTTGACTTTGTAAAGCAAGTTTCTATAGATACATTCAATTAATAATTGTGCTAATACTCGTCTGCCTTTACTAATGTAATTTTCCAAATGTTAATCTGTATATATTCAAAAATAAAAATCTGTAAACTATTGATATGAACAATATTGGAGATTCACGAATATAAAAAATTGTACATTAGATTAACTTTATAGAAGATCTTTCGTCCGTCAAATGTCGCCATCTGTCTATCGACAAGATTGATGAATGCAATATGACAAGCATAATTCTATGTACATAGTGTAATGTGTTTGGTTTCGAATAGTTGTATTAAAAATACGTAATTGTATTTATCACCATTCTGCAAGCTCATATAGTTTTCGGTCTTAAAAAAAAAGATTTAATCATCATTTTCAATGACATCTAATAGTTTAAAGTAGGGAAATATTTGAATTTTATTTATCGAAAGTCTATAGTTTCTTTTGCTAGCATACCAACGAATTCATCTAATTTTTGGTCCAATAGAGGATATCGAAAACGAAAAATTGATGTCATTGATTGCGAAGAACAGTTAAACGAAAAATAATTTGTTTTTGTTTTTATTCATATTTCGTTTTATTAATTAGATCTCAACATAAAATATTTTTCACCGAAGAAAAATTAATTGAAAATATGCAATTACTTTCATTAGATTTATCTGAAAATAAAAGTATATCAAATTCTGACAATTCAAAAACAGATGAGTACGCAAAATTTTTCTTTTGTACGTTGTATTTGCTTGTTGTTTTGATTAGTGAAAAGAGTATTAATCAAAATGAACCAGATAATTTATCAGAGAAAGAAACAAGAGTAGAAATACATAAAATATTCAAAAATAATTTAATGCGAGATAACTTACAAGATAGTTTAATTAATAAACTTTGTGATTATGAACGGTGAGATCGAATTATTTCAATAAAAGCCTGTTTTTTTTCATCGTAGATTTTCAGGAAAAAAATGTCTATGCAAATAGTGCCTTACATGCCAATTTATTCAATACAATCTAATAATAATAATAATAAAAGTAATACAAACATGGATGAGCAAGAGAAAAAACAAGAAAATCAAAATTTATCTTCGGGTAAAGTTAAAGAAACTGAGGATCGTGTATTCAAACGACCATTACCACCAACATCTTATACAGTGGAAGAACCACCTGAGAATACAACTAAACGAATTCCGAAAATGAAAAGGTTAGAATATGAAGATTGATTATTGCTAAAACAATCTTTATTTCTATAGGAGTTATTCTCAATCGATGCGTTGCAATAGCAATCTGTCAGTAGTTGAATTAAAGCCTGAACGAAATGATTATTCATTTCAACATTCACAAACAGATTATTTTGTTGTTGAACCCTGCACACCTGTGTAAGTTTAAAGGAGAGAAAATCTGATTCGTAAAAATATTAAATCTTTATCAAAAAAAGCAAGTAAAAACGAGTAGCAGTAGATTATTTATGTCTAAAGAAAGTGTACAAGAGTTTATCGTCTTTGTACGCTCTTTTAGTCGTTTTTCGAATAATTTATTGTGAAATTTTCTATACAATCCAATGAAAATGACTGTCAAACAACATGACTATAAAATCCGATTCTATAACAAATATTGAACTAGAAAAAATAGTGCGCTGTCAAACGCGCTTTTCTTTTTACCATGAATAAACATGTGTACGTTATTCTAAAGCGTATACTCTCTGTTGTATAAGTTATTGTTGTGAGTAAAATGCGAGATAAATGTCTCGTAAAATTTTGCAAATTTCCAATCGTTAATTATTTTGATAAGCAATGATGTCAAATAGTTAATAATTCTCTATGAAGCTATTTAAGAAAGAAAAGAACTTTTGCTGATAATAATTACTATCTTTCATTCGACAACAAATCTTAATCAATATTAAGTGTAGCTAAATCAGATTTTTCATACAAGTTTATGTGAATACTTTCAAACATGCATAAGAATGAGGAGAAACACAATACTCTGTATGGCAAAATTTACGCTTTACACAAAATGCAAAATATTTACCTAAGCAACAAAACCTCTCGTGAATCATAAAATCTTGTATGAAGACCTTTTTCGGATGGTGATTAATGGCAAAAAAATGGCACAAATTTCAGAGCGGTAACTGAAAAATTGATGTTTTTGCAACATAACCCTTCGAATTGATTATATTATTTAAATCGCATTTCTAAACACTGAGAAATATGTAAAAGAAAAGCACTCAAATAATTATTCTACATTCAATATGAAATAGAATATCAATATATCTGAATGAAAATTAAAATGCGCATATATTGTACACGTCATAATAATCAATGAGGCGTTTAGATACTTTTATTCATTAGAATTTCAAATGAATATTTTCGAAATATTCTAAGACAAACAATTAGTTTTTCAAATAGTATGTTTTTTTTAAACTAAATTCTATTACAGATGTATGTGAGTATTCAGATTTTATTTGATAGTTTCATAAGAACTCGTGTTTCTTTCATCAAACAATAATGTATTGGTGTTGACAACCTACGCTCACACAATATTTCTCCTATATGAAATGTCAGTGATTCACCTTGATAGAATCGCCGAATATCTTGAATATAGAGAAAGAAGAAAGAGAAATAACCAAATAATTTTTTTTATACTTTGCCGTGAATGATTATGTCGTAGCATGAATAATAATGATATATATATATGATTTATTTTCTAGTGTTTTTCTTCTTTTTAGTGCGCTTGATTCTACGAGCAGCTGCTTGAAATCAACATCACAGACGAATCAATCATCAATACAAATAAGTGAATATTTTGATTTTTCATCACCATCAGCAAGTGCTAACAGTCCTTTTCCATCGTTTAATGGTAATAGTTTTAATATGGAATCTATTATTTTAACAGATATTGATGACAAAATGGATGATGACATTTGAATAAAAAAAATATCTCTGTGAATAATTCCGATTTCTTTTTGTATTTGTTTTTATAGATAAGTTTCTATGCATAAAAAAATAATCAAACTGTGATATTTTAAAACCAATGTCATCTGCACCCGATACTCAATTCGCAACGGTTCTGACTAATAAATCATCGAAAATAATAACAGATTCAACTGACGTTCGACAAGAATCTTCTAAAAATAGATTCGACTTGAAAAATGTACGCGATGCTTTTGTCAATTGTATTCAACCCAACAATGTACTTCTACTAGGTGAATATGTTCGTGCTTATGAAGAATTATGCACGTAAGATTAAATAATAGGTGTGAATATTTAATTTCGATTCTTATTTATTTTTCAAGATTTGTTTGTTCTTTGGGTGCTGTATTTGAATGGGCAACAAAAGATTTATCAAATAAACTAATTGTTTTGAAAGAACATCAACGTTTCGATCCAATGAATTATGAAACTATTCAATCGATGATTTTATATGAAATTGAATCGGGCCGTATTCAATCACGAGATACAACACTATTTAGTCAAACTGGAAAACCATTACAAAATGGTAGTCGAACATTATTAAGATTACATCGAGCACTTGCGTTTCTTTCGGCTTTTTTAAGTGAAATGCGAAATGCATCAGATGATGCTAGTTCAGCAACTATCGCTTGCAATGCATACTCTGCAACTCTTGCACAATATCATTCATGGCCAATCAGATATACGTAAGAGATTATGTATCATTTTGTTTCTTTCTTTAATAATAAATTTGGTTAATTACCAGCAAACGATTAGAAAGTACATTTGTATAAGAAAATCTAGCGAGTAACTCCCACAATATGATTTCTATTTAGAAAAATACACTACAGTATGGAATTCGGTGAGCGTAATTGGAAATTCTGTTGGCTTGTTTTTATTACTCAGTATCGTGCAGGAAAACGTCTACTTCTTTTATAACCTCAGTAATGAATTTAATGGATGAAGTTTCGAAACCATAGTCTGCCCTGATTGTTTTTTCTACAAGAGGAAAATCTTGATAGATGCTGTTAATGCTCAATATTTTAGGGCTAAAACTTACAATAGAATTTAATTCTGATTTCGATTCCAAAGCCACGTCTAGTGTAACACAGACATAAGAAATAATTTTGTTGATCATTTCTCTCAGGAAAGATTTCATTATGTGGAAAATTGATCAAAAACTCTGCACAACATATCTTTAGTCATCTGCATTCATTTTACGAAAACTTCCTAAATATTAAACATGGGCATATGCTATAAATTTTTTCTCGAGTTTTTTATTTGATTGTCGTTTGCTCAATGATTTGTTCTTATTGTTACATTTAACAGAATAGGTTTAAAAAAAACAATTTCGCCGAAATAGTTTTTATCTAAACTGTATCAATTTTTACTTGCATTTTAATTTTAAAAAACATTTTATATTTCTAGGATCATTGGTGCCATTAAAGTAACAGTTCCGAATCGTCAAGAACTTGTCAATAAGCTTCTTACGAAACGAACTACTGATGAAATCAATACATACGCCGACGAAATAGTGCAAGCGTGTAATATGATTGAACGCATAACGCACGAACTTTTCAAAGCCTATAATCTGGTAAAATTACCATAAGTGTTTTTTCCCTTTTTTTGCTGTCGATGATCTTCTGCTGTTAATTATGAACAGTACTTGCTTATATATTTCTTCTCTTATTCTATTCCATATTGTTGATAACCAATGTAAAAGTTTACGAATAATTACAATGGTTTTATTTATTTTTTATTTTTATTTTATGTTTTTTTATAAAATAATCTTGATATGAGTTACTTATTTTATGAATTTGAACAATGAATGACATTTACTGATAAATAGTACAATAAAATAAATAAAAATTGCTTATATTAGACATATGATTGAATTTTTGCTTGGTATCTAACGGGTGGGCCATAAAGAATTACACTACTTTGTTTTCGCTATAACTCAGTCAGTTCTGATGCTATTGACCAAAACATGTTTGAAAAAGATTCGCCATTCAATTCTCTACAAAACCATATTTAAATGATTTTTGTAAACTACCAAACGATTAAGTTCTAAAACGAAGAGAATAGTTTTCGAAAATGTTCAACTTTCTAGCTCAAAAATCGTTTTTTCTCAAATTTGCTTTCTATGAAAGAGCTACGAATGAACTAAGACGACCATCTTAAAGAGCATTAAATTCTAGACAAGATTCGTGTCTTTGAAAATTTTCTTGATTAAACTAAGTGTAAAAACTTCAGGATAATTTTTTTCACTTTTTTGGAACAACTCAACTTTCATTTCATGTTTTGCTGGTTGCACCAAGACGTATGCAATTTAGTAAGAAAACGTTCTTTTTTGACGAGTTTTTTTTTCTTTAAAATTCAACATACTACACTATATCTCTGCACACTCGTTCGAGTCATTCAAAGTTTTGCTTGCGATTGGTTTTCGTGAAAACCCCAATAGAGACGTTTCGGACGAGTCGTCGGAAAATATCGACTTAATACGTGAAGGTCACTTTGAAAGAAAATCTTTTCAAGGATATCGGAAAAAGCGTATTTGAAAATGCTAGAAAATGTTTCTCCTGCATTTTAAGCCTGTGTATAAATTCTCGAAACGTACTCCAAATATTAATGCATTTTGAGCTTGACAGTTGAACATTTTCGAAACCTGTTCTCTTCGTTTTAGAACTTAGCCGTTTGGTAGTTTACAAAAATCATTTACATATGGTTTTGTAGAGAATGGAATGGCGAATCTTTTTGAAAAAATGTTTTGGTCAATAGCATCAAAACCGACTGAGTTATAGCAAAAACAAAGTAGTGTAATTCTTTATTGCCCACCCGTTATATCGATTAAATCGATACAAAAATGAATAGATATATATTTTACTCTAGCGTCAATTCTATGCAACTCTCGTCTAACAACACTACTGTTTTCATTATGATGAAAGCTTGGAATGGCTTCTAAATCATAATATATAACAAAAGAGAATATTTCAAGTAGCTAATCAAACATGCTGTGCTAAACTTTTTGTTCAGTAAAAAAACAGAATAGATTAAATGAAAAAATCAACATACTAAAATTTATGCTTTAGCTTTTGACACAAAACTGCGATTTTTTTTAACTCTCAGTATATTTTCATCAAAGAAAAACTTTTAACAGATGTTCATTAGTTTTGTGTGATTCTGTTCTTGCAAATTGTATTCGTGATTCAAGCAGAACACGCTGAGGTCAGTTGAACTTCTGATTGTAAAACTGCGAATAATACTGACATTTCTGTCTGACTTTCTAATGGATGAACCAATATTGATAGCAATCAATCAATACCCGAATTTTTTTCTCTTGATATTGTGTTGCTTACTAGGATGCTCATTATTTGATCTACTGATCTATTTCGAATGAATGTCTTTTATAGATTTGTAAGAATTCAAAAAAAAACAAATGTTCATATTTAGAAATTTTTATCATCAATAATTTTTCTTTTTATTTACAAATATTTGAAAAACATATATATATATATATATATATATATGTGAAATCTAAAGAGCAGTAATAAATGGCTAAACAAAAACTAGTAGAGAAAAAAATTACACAGTTGAGTCTTTTCACTATTGATTCTCTAAGATCATTTTGTTCGTGGAGATGCTTTAATTAATTCTTCAACAATACTTGGATCACTCAATGTTGAAATATCACCAAGATTACTAACATCTGGTTGAACAATTTTACGTAGAATACGTCGCATAATTTTGCCACTACGTGTCTTTGGTAAACTTGGCGTGAAATGAATATAGTCAGGAGAAACATGTGCACCAATTATTTCGCGTACACTTTTAATTAAATCCTTTCGTAGTTCGTCACTAGGTTCATAATGATCTTTCAATGTAACAAAACAATACATTCCTTGATTTTTCTTCGGATCAGGATAACCAACAACGGCAGCTTCGATTACACCTAAATGATGTTCAAGTGCGGCTTCAACTTCAGCTGTACCAATATTATGTCCAGAAATAACAAGCACATCATCCTAAGGAATAAAAACAAAAGTAATTTTCTATAAAATAGATAATTTGTTTTTCTACGAACAACTCGACCAGTTATCCAATGATAGCCATTTCCTTTTATTTCACACCCATCACCGGTGAAATAAAAGCCAGGATAACTTTTAAAGTAAGTTTCAACAAAACGTTCATGATTACGATAAAGAGTACGCGCTTGACCTGGCCATGAGTCAGCAATACACAATTCACCTTTATTTGGTGGATCTAATGGTTTTTTCGTTTTTTTATTAAATAATTGTGTCTCAATACCAAAGAATGGAAGTGTAGCTGAACCTGGCTCTAATTGCCAAGCATTTGCCATAGGCGTAATCATAAAACCACCTGTTTCAGTCTATTTTCAATGGAAAACAAACAAATTTTCAAGGTCAGAATAGAAAAAGATGTATTCATTTTACCTGCCACCATGTATCAATAATTGGACATCGGTGATCACCTAAAAACGAAGAAGAAACAAAATAAATCATTTAGTAAAGAAAAACATTTTGGAACTTTACCAACAATATCATGATACCAATGCCATGCTTCAGGATTAATTGGTTCACCAACTGACCCTAAAACTCTTAATGATTGACGACTTGTTTTAGTAACATATTCATCATCGTGTTGCATTAACGATCGAATAGCTGTTGGAGCCGTGTAAAAAATATTTACTTCATGTTTATCAATAACATTCCAAATACGCGATACGTCAGGATATGTTGGTACACCTTCGAATATAACACTTGTAGCACGATTTGCTAATGGCCCATAGACGACATCTAAACATGACTATTATAGTTCGATTAATAAAACGTGAAATTTAATTATTTACATGAATGTCCTGTAATCCAACCAATATCAGCAGTACACATAAACACATCACCGGGATTATAATCAAATGCATATTTAAAAGTTAAACTTGTGTATGTTAAATAACCACCTGTCGTGTGAACAACTCCTTTTGGTTTACCTGTTGAGCCACTGGTATAGAGCTATTATTAATAAAAATCGTCAGATAGTTTTAGTTTAATTATTTTTCTTGTCAAATTAAACTTACAATAAACAATGGATCTTCAGCATTCATTGGTTCAGGTTCACATTTGTCATTGACTGTTTCCATTTCTTTATGCACCCAAAAGTCTCTTCCTTCTTTCCATTCGAGTGCATCACGTAAACTAGCACAATCATCTTTCACTTCAGGCATGCCATGATTTCTTTGAAAAACAAGCACGGTTTTAACAGTACTGCATCGTTTCTGTTGTAAGGCTTGATCTATTTTACTTTTTAATGCTGATGATTTTCCACCACGAACACCAAAATCCGTTGTAATAACAACTGATGATTCACAATCCGATACACGATCAGCAATATTATTGGCACTGAAACCTCCGAATACGACTGAATGTATTGCACCAATGCGTGCACAAGCAAGTAATGCAATACTTGCTTCAGCTACCATAGGCAAATAAATAGTAACACGATCTCCTTTCTTAACTCCATGTTTTTTAAGTACGTTCGCAAATTTTTTAACCTCACGTAAAAGTTCACCATATGTTATGTGATGGCGAGATTTAGTTGGTTCATCAGGTTCAAATATAATTGCTACTTGTTGAGAAAAAGAATGATTATGGCGAATATGGCGGTCAAGACAGTTATAGCAAGCATTTAGTACACCATCTTGATACCATTTAATGTCAACACCACGTGTTGTACGATAATCAAATTCTGTATTTTTTATTTTTGTTGGAAAACGATACCAATCTAAACGTTCAGCTGCCATTTTCCAAAAACGATTTGGATCTTCAACTGATAAAGCATATATTGCTTTATATTCATCTAGTGTTCGTATTGACTCTGGTAATGATGTTTCATTCCATTTCGCATTAGTTGATGTTGTACGATTGAATGTTGATATTAAAGGATTGGATAGGAAACTATTGCTAGATGATAATAATGCCGATGGATGTGCAATAGTCTGATGTATCGCATTATTAGTTGTTGAAGTTTTCACGAATTTCGAAGAAGCTACGGAATCATGAGTTCTCGTTAATGTGTGAAAACATGAAGTTGAACGAGCGACGTCTGACACATGTACGAAAGAAAAACAACAACAACTATTAGGCACATAATTCTAATATTATTTCAAAAGATTCACCGTTTAAATTCTTTATCCAGAGAGGTAAATAGCGAATGGAAACATTACCATAGCTGTATTTTGCGGTCAACAACATTGTAAATGATAGTCGACCGTTTTAAAAAAAATTATTTCTAAGGTATATTTTTCATCTGAATTTCTTTTTCGTTCTGTTTTGCTAATGTATGATGACTGTTTTTTACGTTATAAGAAAAAGGTTTGATAGTCGAAGGGTTGCCGAGTCCTTGATTTTGCCTTTTGAGAGAGAGAGAGTCAGGCGTTTGCAAAGAAGAAAAAAGAAACAGAGGGAGCAAAAAAATCCATACAGCGCGTGATGTACTATTTCTTTTTCCTATTCTGCCTTTTATCGAGCACGTCGCGAGACAAACGAAAATAGAAATAGAGATAGACAACAACGGTTTGTGCAAAAGTCCATACTAAGGAAGTTGTTTATATTATATTCAGGGGTACAACCGTCAGGGGGTGTAGACAGTTCGCATTACCGCACCCCCAACACTTTAATAAAGAAACTGCACATGAATATTTTCTGTTCTTAAAAACATTGTCTTGCACCCCTCTACATTTATTATTTTGTTTTTTGTCACATCGTTGATCATACTAAAAGCAATGATATACTAGTTTAATAAATTTATTATCATGATAGTCATGAGGTGTTTTCGAGCAAGACTCCTTATAATATGGTTGATGCGTAGAAAAGAAAAGAAAGCATTTCGTCGACTACAGAGAATACTGCATATTAAAGATATATGGCATCGATAATAAATCACGTCTATGTTTCTTTTCTGTTTGTATTCTACCGTACCACCTCACTGAAGTATCGTTTGACGACTAGAACGAAGAAGAAAAAAGAATGTGCCCTGTGCTAACTTGTCGAATGCCTTCGTTCTAGCTTTTCTTTTGGCTGACACACCACTTAATTCAGAAAGTACAACAAATATTATTGGTTGTCGATTGTTTTTCCTTTGTTTGATTGAATTTGATAGACAAAACAATAGAGATACAATGTCATTTAAACATTACCAAATAATATAAAATTACAAACCGATATTTTTTTCAAAAAAAAAATCAAACTACCTATGAAAGTATACGAAGAATCTTTTGATAATATAATAAATAATAATCTATTACGAATAGCTTATTTTAAAGATCGTGCGAGCTTAAGAAATCTATTTGAAACTTTGCTAGGAATAATGTATAAATGAATTTCATTCAGAATTACATTGTCTTCTGCTGGTATCGTTTCTAGTCAATTCCCTGCATTGATTATATTGTTGATAGACAGATGAAAGGTCGCTGTACTCAATTATTCTTGAGGATGATATAAACAAGGACAATATGCGTCGTTACGAGAGAGGAAAAAAGAACCCGTTTGAGCGACTTTCCTTTTTATCTAGTTATTTAGGAAGACAAAAAGCTGGCTTGATTTTTTTCGCTTTGATAAGAACGTAATATTATGCTTGATTTCTTTTGTATATTACTACTTTTTTGGATGCCGTTTAGTAGTTAAACATATGTGCTGTATCGACGAGTCTCTAGTATAGATAAGAGAGTCTCGAGGCCGTTGCTATGACTCAGAAGGTCATGAAGCACATTTAAACTCATGTAAACAGGATTGAAAAATTCCATGAGTAAAATAAACCGATTGACAAACACAAGCAATTTTCTTTGTTGTAGGAGAGCACTCTTGTATATAGATAACAACACAATATCTTTTTAAATCAAGACGACATTGTTTCAATTTAGAAACAATAACGTGCCAGTAATTTCGACTATCGTTTACACAGATGCATGAATATTTTCTTTGTCTATAAAAATAAGAATATAATTAGGTTTCGCATAACTTTAGATCTCAAAGATTTTATCTAACGTACAATTATCATGTGCTATAGATAAAAATACTATTTCTATATTAAATAAAACAGTTACCAAAAATATATGTATCTTATAATATTAATAAATATCAATCGTCTATAACAAGCCCATCATGAAACGATCTTTAAATTAATATTCAATTACTACTCTTTTTACTTCGTAAATTTTCAAATATTATATTGCGCTATTTTAAGTTTTTCATCAAGAATATTGACGATGAGTGTAAACACTTGGGTTACGTACTATTATCAGTTAACAAAAATACATTTTAAAAAGCGAAACAAAGCAGAATTATGAGTACAGATTAAAACACGATATCTTTCAGCAGTTATTTTGCATTAACTTAGCAAATATTTACTACGTTTATTTCTAAAAGTACAATTTTGAATCGAACTCGCCGTCTGTAAAGCATTACCCACTGGTAAAGAACGCATAACCTGAGAAATTATCAATGATGTACTTTTCTCTTTATTTGTCTGTCCTTGATAGAGGTGTCACTTTATATTTATTGATTTTTATATTAACGAATAAAGACAAATAAAACCATTATATTTATAATATAAAGATAATCTTTATTTGTAAAAATAAAGTTAAAATAAAGAATAAATAAAGATTTTCTTCAGTCATTGGTAAATCGATAAATAATTTGTATAACAACAGAAAACATTGATTGCAGTTCTTGCTTATCATCACTGACATATTGCAGTATGAAATAATACTAGCAGATGATGGCGAGGTATAAATCATTTATGGGAAAACTTCTAGTGTTCAAAATATTTTTAGCCTTGAACTTCTTAATTTTCTTCGAGCTATCCGGAGAAGACCAAATTTTGGGTTTTTAAGGGAAAATATTTTTCTTTATTCTTTATTTTATCGTTATTAAATAAAGATAAAGCTACTTTTTCTTTATCTTTATAGAATAAAGATAAAGATTATCGTTATCTTTACTTTACTTTATAAATATAAATATTTTATTTATCTTTATCTTTATCTTTTAAAGAATAAAGATTTCATAAATTCTTCATTCTTTATTTCGTAAATATAAAGGTTTTATTTATCTTTAAAAAGTAAAGTAAATATAAAGTAACACTCCTAGTCTTTGACATTTGCTTTCAGCTAGTCCGTCGGTGCACTGCAAAACGAAACTCGATGAGAGTAAATTCTATCCGTATTCTTAATTATTTTAATATCGATAGATTTTCCCCTTAACTTTGATAAAAGAATAGCTATTCGGTGATAATGTTTTTAACGCTAAAACTCGATTAACAAAATGAATCGGTTGATTAAGAATTATTTTAGAGTATTGAAAGATCAGCTGGGATTTCTTTGTTTGAACTACAGGTTAATATTTTACGTGAGGACTAATCCAATGAAACTTTTTTCTTCAACCTAATACAATCAGTTCACAGGTACAGTTGTCACAAATAATAAAGATCCAATTTGAAAAAGCAATTCTAAACTTTTGTATAAAAGATTGTGCTGTACATTTGTAGCTAAATAATTATTATTGAAAAAAAGTAGGTTTCTAAAGCATAAATGATTTCCATAAATATACGGAAGATCTAAAGATGATAGAACACTTCGTAGATTTGTATGCACAAACCTTTGTTTCATTTCCAAGAAGCCATATTATTGATGCGCGGATTATATATTAACGTAGATTTAGATCTTTTGGTAACTGTTGTTACTATCCAGACATTGGACGCAAGTACTCTTAAGTACTTTGATATTTTTGTCCTAGTATGTCTTCCTTTTTTAACAAGTATATATCCAAATGAGTCATTTTGTGCATCACGTCACGGCCTACAAAACGGTACAGTTCGTTGTTTTATCAGCTTGGTCTATTCGTGAAAAATCACGAGTACTAGAGAAATTTTGCTCATTATTTGAAGTTCTCATAAAAATGGTAAGTACTCTTGATTTTTCGTTCATGGGCAAACTTGATGAAACAACGAATTGTACCGTTTTGTAGCCCCTGACGTGACATTCAAAATGAGCCATTTGAGTGTATAATTGTTAAAAAAGGAAGAGATACAGGGACGAAAATATCAAAGTACTTGAAAGTACTTGCGTCCAATGTCTGTTACTATCTGTCTTCTTTATGTATAATTATATCTATCTGTTATCTATAAAAGAAAAAATGTTATCCGAAGGTTATAAGACACTTGATCAAAGGATAACGGTTATGCTTTGGACTGTCGACTGTTTTCTTTGTAATATTTATGCAAACCCGTACGATTCACCACAGAGAACATTCTGATATATTTTTAGTTCTATCTTAGTTATATCTTTGATTAATACAGTACGTCAATTTTAAACAAGTTGCATTCGATTATATATATATATATATATATTACCATCTGGATTTAGAACTTCTTCTCGGAACTTTTGAAATTTTTAACTCGGAACGTTGGGGAAAAACTCCCCCATTTATAGGGTTTAGTTTTATGCATCGAAGATATTTCCTGAATAAAGTAACATTGACTCTTGATTATTTTTATGATAGTCAAATTGCAACAGATATTCGTTAGCATACAGGTTGTTCAAAATTGATATAATATTTCTAGATAGCTTCATCAGAAAAATTATATCAAAGATATAGTTGAACTATTACCAAACATGTGACAGAATGTTCTATGCAATGAGTCATATTGTTCTGTATGCATACTACAGAGGAAAAAGTCGACAGAACAATATGTGACTTGGATGCTAGAATGAAGTATTCTATAACTTTGGGATAGTAGGTTTTCAGTATTTGTCAGATTTCATAAAGGAAATCATTTTTTATAAGGAATGGGATGCGAAAAACAAGCTTTCATTACGGAAAATTGATTTCTGTAGTAATGTATTTCTCATTCAATTTTACGAAACTTATAAGAAGAAAATGTTCATCAGACTATCATAAAACTGTAAACAACATCTCAGCTAGAATCAAAACAAAGACTACTTTCTAATCGATTACTGATTTTTTTTTCAATATTTTTCACGTCATTTATAATTGGTTTCACAGGAAATATATTTCTGAAGTTAACGAAATCTGTTCATATTATCTGAGAAAATTTTCTCCCAACGTAAAAATGAACAGTGCATGCTAACAAAAAGAAAACAAATTAGCGTTGAAGGCGTTTCACTAATGAAAATTCGTAGAAATATTGATGAACTCCCCCCCNCACGGCATCATTCTTCAAGCTGCACGTTATAATTCATAGCAAAAGAACTATTAGACTTATAAAAATGACATTTCGTTCTTCATTGTCATTTATTATCCAATGATGAAAATTATTTTATTTGATCTATAAGAGCATATTCTAATACATTAGCCGATAGTTGCTGATTGAAAATCATTTGGCCACTCTATGTATCGAATTCTCAAGGAATGCGTACGATGAAAAAATTTTAATTTTCTTCTGAATGTATATCGTCAGCAGTCAAACACATCTATTTGACCTGAAATTTCCGTTGTGTGATAAAAGTCTTGAGACTTACTCATCAGTAAAACTTGGCTGGTGAGTTTTCTATTATGTTGCAAACTGTGATAACAATAAACTCTGTTCAGACATTCTCTTTCTTACGTTGTAACTATTACTTACTTTGACTGTAGCCTCGAGAGTCTGTGAAGGTTTTGCGAGCACGTAACGCGCTAACACATGAAATCAGTTTTCCTCCATCGTTGATAAAATTAAAATTTCATGTAAAAAGTATTTCTCGAAGTGAAAAAGATTTGCGTCAACTAGCTTTGGAGAACAGTACCTGCTAAACAAAATATTGAAATTAGCTTTGCTGCATATATAAAAGATCATGTAACTTGTCGCTGAGGATTTTTTTGAAAAATTTGAAACTCATTTCTCATTGGTATGAAAAACTGCATGGTATCATACATTCAGATCCATTCGAGATGAATCATTTCGACAACTGTCCTTCCTTAAAAGAAAACGATTATACTTCAAACATAGGCTTCTTGTAATTTCTTTATCACAAAAAAGGAATCATTAGATGCTCTACAAGTTGTATAGAGATGACTCAAAAACAATCAAGATTATCTATTCCAAGGTCTATGATTCGCTTTGGCATGAGGATATTTGTGACGATTTTGCTATAAATTCATAGAATATCTTTCAAACTTCTGCGTGAAAAAAATACAACAATCTCCTCTATTATTTTTGTATCCATAATAGAGTCGATCTATTCGTATAAATCAAAAGTTCGCCTATTCTTGTATCATAACTTTTACTTCCATTCAATAGAGAACGAATTCTCTTCGTCATCATATGAACTCGGTGTTTATTTGATGAAGTAACATAGTTTAAAAAACAATGATGACATCAAAACGACAACTAAAAAAAAACAATAATTTTTCTATGTTTTTCATTTCGATAGTTGTCGCCGATAATTATTCTTCTAATATTTGTTTGTTTTATTTGTTTATGCTTTCGATTCGGATACTCGTGTTGATGAACGACGTTTTGATTCACTACGTTTACGTTCGCGTCGCTCTTTGGCATATTGTGAAAGTAATTTAGCGTACCTAAAAAGGAATCAAGTTTTTCATGGCAGAAAGAAAACAAGCTAGATCTTCTTACTCGTTTTGAAGTACACGTTGTTTCTCAGCACGTCGTTTCTTCAATGATAATGTATGTCTTTTACGTTGGATACGTCTTGGTGTAATTAAACGTTGGATTTTTGGTGCTTTAACACGTGGTTTTTTACTTTCTTTTGTCAATGGTCGTTTAACAACATATTTACGTACGTCATCTTCTTTGCTTAAATTAAACAATTTACGAATATGATTGGCACGTTTTGGACCAAGACGACGTGGAATAGTTTTATTTGTCAAACCATCAATATCTTGTTCACCACGTTTGGTAATAACGCAAGCCAAAACGGATAAATTTGCATCAACAACACAACCACGAACTGATTTACGTTTGCGTTCACCTTTTCGTCGTTGACGATAGCATTTATGACGTTTGTCGAGTAATAAACGTACACGTTGGTTTGTTAAAACACCTTGCATCATTGGAAAACCTTGTTTATCGTTTCCACCAGTGATACGTAATGAATAACCTTTCCATTCATTGCCCAAACAGCTAGCATCGACTTCTTGAGCGATACGCTTTTCCATGAATGGACGTAATTTACGATCATCATCAATATCAAGTAATTTCTGACAACCCGTTACGGGATAAGCGATGTTCAACTTCATGATGATAAAAATCCACTGGCGTGAATCTAGAAACAAAATAAAAAAAGACAATTGCTATCTGAAAACATAGTGAGATGAAAATATCAAATTGAACGGTACAAAGATCTTCAAGGTTAATTAATCGATCGATGAATATATAACTTTTGATTCCAAATCAATATCACATGTATTTTCCTGGTAAGATCTAAAAAGTGAAGAAAAAACAACATTGTACAATCCAAACGATAAACTACGCAACCAATCATGGATATCAATGAATAAACGAGAGAGGACACGAATATTATCGAGCGCACTCTATAGTAGAATAACTATATAGAGCAAATTTTGTTTGTAGATGTCGTAAAGTGTTAACTAAAAGTTATTAATATGCATGTGTGTTCAACACTTCAATTATATGAATCATTTACACATTCTACTGGGCCTTTCAAAGAATGCTTTGGTAACAACTCTTTATCTTTTTCTAATTTCATGTTATTGACCATGAAACATTCCAATATTTGTTCTTTTAAAATCATTTCCATATTGGCAGAGTGAATTTTTGACAAGATTAAACTGAGATACGTACCAGTACTATAACGGAGGTATTGCAAAAATTTACTGAATAATATTCGCTGTCTTTTTAAAACATAATTCATAGTTTGATTTTCATCGAACTGATAGTAATAGTTGTTAGTCGTTAGAATTAATGAAAACATGACATGCGAGACTGTTGCAATCCTAAGTGATTTCTATCGTTTTGAGCAATTATTGTATGTGCAATTTTGATCTTTATTACTTTTGAAAAATCGTAGTTCTTGGGGTTTTCCTTGATAAGTATAACAGGACATTCTTTTTATAATTTTAGTAAGTAAAGAAATGTGCAGATAGATACAGTTATAAGATTTTGGTAGATATCATCAACATGTAGAGAGGAAAGCGTTACACATTTTGTAATAAACTAAAGGATAAGAGGAGTTTCATGCGATCATGTGGTTTAGAACTATCTACAATCAGAAATATACCCTTGCCTAAACATCTAAATGTAGAGTAGAATGATTTCTTTTTTTTTGCAGATGAAAAAGTTCCAATAAATTCTTTCTATTTCTATTCGAAAATCAAATGGATTTTTCTTACTAGCTGTATTGACAGACTCATGGCTCTTATACATTAACGATTTTCGAGATGACGCTAGTTAACGATTAAAAGTAAATTAGTAAAAAAATAAAGAGTTTCGACAAAATATAGATGAAAGAAAAGTCCTTTGGTATGAACAATTCTTCTATGCAAGAATCTATTAGATCGGCCATGTTACATAACAGGCGGAAGCAGTCGATCAAGAGATTCGTTATATAATTGATAGAATGAGTCATCAAAAGCCGAATGTAAAATACAAGCATCAAAAAGAGAAAAAAAGAAAATATCTAGGAGCTCTAAAAATATTTCAACGTGACTCGACATACAAATCTGAAGAATGCAGCGAAGGCTAATGAATTTTTTTACTAAAGGTATTGGAAATAGCTATCACTATGAAAATAATATATATATATATATATATATGCTTTATAATACCTGGGAACAGCAGTTTCTACTAAAAAAGAAGAGAATATTATATCATCAACGACTGAACAGGTAAGATATAAAATATAAAATTTCACTTAATAATGTTTTATATTCAGACCGAAGCTTTAAATGATCTATATGGAACATATGCTAATCCTATAAAATCTTCATACCAAACAAATTCAAAAAAGCTTCATCAGAAAAAAAATTTGGTATCAGTTTTAAAACAGGTTAGGCTAAAAAAATGAATAATTTAATAAAATGTATATACATTTAAAAATATATATTCAGCGCGAAACTGGTCTTATAAACTTCCATCGCTATCCAAATGCACGATATAGTTCAATGGATAGGTACTTTGGTTTCGGAAGGTTTGATATATTACTGAATTTTTCTTTTTTTTTTCATTCGTGTCAGATTACTGCCAAATCACAGTGAAATTATTGCATCCATGGGAAGGCCTACATTTTGCGGACAATTTTCGGAAGATGGACAACGTTTCTTTAGTGCTTGCCAAGGTTGATTCAGTGATGTTACTTGATTGTTTTCTATTGATAGTTTGATTTTTTAAGATTATTGCATTCGTCTTTATGATACAACATCACGGAACTTTCACCAACAAGCTGAAATTGTAGCCGA
The DNA here is from genome assembly GCA_900239745.1 of Rotaria magnacalcarata. Lineage (NCBI taxonomy): Eukaryota > Metazoa > Rotifera > Eurotatoria > Philodinida > Philodinidae > Rotaria > Rotaria magnacalcarata. Next base: position 42,730 of record OENM01000398.1, on the reverse strand, counting down.
TGAAGTTGGTTGGTCAATATTAGATACAGCTCTATCACCCGATCGAAATAGTATAGCCTATTCGACATGGTCGGATTACCGTTAGTAAATTTAAGATTTTAACGAATTATAAATTTCTTTCCTTTAAATCTTCTTTAGTTTATTTAATCAAATTAAATGAAGGTCTAAGTCAGCCAAAGATCGTTCCATTAAATTTACAACCACATTCACATAGTTTTTCGATATTTTCTTTACAATATTCTGCTGATGGCTCAGAAATAATTGGTGGTTCAAATGATATGTGTGTATATATTTATGATCTTGAGAAACAGAGACGAACACTACGAGTAAGTGTGTTATTTTTTAAATAAGTTATGATATTAATATAGGTCTAAAATAGGTTCAAGCTCATGAGGATGATGTAAATGCTGTTCGTTTTCTTGATAATTCAAATTCATTAATTGTTAGCGGTTCTGATGATAATCTTGTTTCAGTTTGGGATCGCCGAGCATTGAATGAATCACAACCAAAACCGGTTGGTATATTTGCTGGTCATACAAATGGAATTACTTTTGTACATAGTCGAGTAAATTTATTTGATTCATTGATTTCCTCTTTAGAAATATACTATTTCTAGATGGATACACGTTATTTAATTTCAAATAGTAAAGATCAAAGTATTAAATTGTGGGATATGCGTCGTTTTGCTAACGAATCAGCTATTGATTTAATTCGTATGAAAGCAAATAATATAAACAATGGTTGGGATTATCGATATGATGCTTATGGACCACAACGTAAAACTTAATGTTCATTTTTTTCTTTTTAATAAAAATTTCTAATTTTTGTTTAGCAAAACAATTTGATATACCAGGTGATCCAAGCGTTCGTACATATCGTGGTCATGCTATTCGCTATACATTAATACGTTGTTATTTTTCACCATCATTTTCAACTGGCCAAAAATATATTATAACGGGTTCCTCGGATGGTTGTATGCGCAGTACGTATTTCTGTGTTATGATTTTAAGCGAAGACAACATTGAATTGGTTATCTTTTAGTATACGATGTGCTTACCGGCGATATTATATTAAATCTTCGTGTTAGTAATAATAGAACTGAAAGTCGTGAAAGATGTATACGAGATGTATCTTGGCATCCATTTGAAAACTATATTATATCAACATCGGTAATTGTTTTGATTTTAGTCATCCGAGTTTTTAATTTAGAATGATAGCAAACATGATTTACAAGCAGATTTTATGGGTAGAAAATAAAACTTGTATGCTAATTCGCATTAATGAAATGCAAAAAAACAATTTTAAAAAACCTAGTTTTTTATTATTCAGAATTTGGACCTATCCATGTTCAATATGAAACAAATCAATCAAATAGAAAGTGCATCGAGCAACTATTTAATGGAAATGTAGTAGAATAAAAAAAATCCTACTTTAGGATGATCTGTAGGATTATTATAGTCTATGATAAGAATCTGTCGATTGATCAATCTAGAATATGAGAATGATACAGATTCTAGATATCTTTATCTTAATGCTACGAGTGTACTGAACTATTTTAATATATTTCTACTATATCCAATTGTTATCATGGAAAACATACGAAAAACTAATTTTTTTTATTTACATATCGACCGATTCTATGTTCTTGTTTCATGATACAAGTCTAAGCACAAAATTTCAAAGCAGAATTCGACAATCAGTTCCCTAATGTTCTGAATCAGGACTATAACATTCTTTTCTTCATAATATAAGCAGTTTCGATTTAAAAGCGATTTGTCTATTGAGTAGTTTAAGTAATCAACCAAAAGAAATATACGATACACCACTTAGTTTTGATTGATCAATTAATTCATACTGAATAAAATATTTTACTCAATACTGAGACGCTTGCTTATTACAAATAGTTTCCTTAATTTGAATTTTTTTGATAGTCGTACAGATCGAGAACAAAAAGTGGAAAATTAACCTTCTCGAATAAGGGTCGGCGTTACTATATATGGTATGTAAAAATGAGCTGATAAGAGATGAAAATAAAAAGAGTATTCTTATGTCAACTTCATACGTGTTATTATCATGAAGTACAACAACAACAACAGAAATTGTAAAATATACTTTATTGAAGAGAACTACAACCGACATTCGTACTTCGTTTACTTAATTCTATACGTTTAAATAGATCGATACTTTTTAGTCTGATAAATAACTCTATTTAGAACATGATTGAAAGGTAAAATTATATGTTTTTATCTGAATTTACTAGATGTTTTCATATTGTTATTGCGTTTCATACATCGAGTACTCAAAAAATTGATGAGTCCTTGAGATTTTTTCTCACATAGTTTAAAATTTAGAATCAAATATTATCGAATAAATTTTTCTTCGTTATTTTCCAATCAATTTAACAAACCATTTTTGTTTTATTCAGTGGGACAGTCGTCGAGCTCATGTACGTTGGACATATTCATTGGATAAAACAATAGATTCTGAATCAGTCAGTTCATCGGAGCCGAAAGTTGTTTCGGTTGAAGCTGAGAGTTCCCCACCAGTACAACGACCAACGGCATTATTACGAAGACTATTGAATCAACAGTTTCTCGGCTACTATTCTGATCAGATTACGGACGAAGACTCATCACCCGAAGAAGAATAGATTTTGATTATTTTTTATGCTTTACTTTTTTTTTAATTTCCACTAATTGCGCACGAAAATCGAAATTAGGATGCGTACATATGAATAACAGCAATTTCAATAAATATATATTTTTTTCTTTAATCGTATTTCAGTATCAAATAAAACGATTTCTATGTAATGACATCACGACGTGAATCAGCTGTGCGTCAACATTCATTTTCATTATATAATTTATCAGCAAACGAAATTTATTTTCAAGATTATGCTGTTATTTGTCAAAGTACATTAAATGAAGATCACCAAACGAAAGTTAAAGGCCGTGTAAAAATCTGTTCTAAATCTCTTGTTTTTGTTCCAAATGATATTCGTTCACCGATGATTAAAATTTTATATAAACAAATATCGAAATTTGAGGATAGTGGAAAAAATGAATTCAGTCTTACTGATTCAACAATAGTATCATCATCATCATCGTCGTCAAATGTCAATAAGAAAAAATCAAATAGCTTAATTATTATTTGTTCATCAGCTACATTAATGGCAATCAACGGACGTATTGAACCATATACAACTACGTATGATACACATCGTTTTTATTTTGAATTTGTTTATTCAAATGTTGAAGATTGTTTATCCGTTGTTGGTCAACTATATCGTTCAACAACATTACCATTTCCAGAACAAGTTATGATGATTGAATCTATTGTTCAAGGACGATTAAAAATGCTTAAATTTGATTTTAAACAATTAAAAGATTTGAATGAAAAAGTTTTATTTGAACAAGATGCGTATGTTATTAAACCTTTAATAAAAAATCCTGGTAAATGTTTATTAACAAATCAATGTTGTTATTTTCAAGCATTAAATAATATTAATGAACAGCAAATTGTTCAATATGAGTTAGGTACATTATACAAAATAGCTAAACGACGTTATAAATTTCATTATATTGGTTGTGAATTGCAATTTAAATTAGACGATCAGTAAGTATTGCCAGTTTACAAGAAAAAAAAAAGAAGGGTCTGATACAGATCTGAGAATATATTGAGTAACTTTTACTGTACAGGTTTCTATAGACTAAATAATTGTATTTTTAGACGACCTAGTCAAAAGAAAATTCTATATTTGGTTTTTGCTAATCAATCTATATGTTCAACATTCTATGACTTAGTACTTACTCAATCGTGTGTTCATCTAGATTTAACATCATCTGAAAATATGACATTGCGATGGCAACAAGGTACAATATCAAATTATGATTATTTACTTTATTTAAATGATCGTGGTGAACGTTCATTTCATGATTGTTCTCAGTATCCTGTATTTCCATGGGTACTAAGAAATTATACATCGTCAAATCTTGATCTAAATGATCCACAATCATTTCGTGATTTAAGTAGACCCATAGGTGCGCTTAATATTGAACGTTTAGAACGTTTAAAAGAACGTTACACAAATATGAGTCTACCATTGGATCATCAACGTTTTCTTTACGGAAGTTTTTATTCTAATCCAGGTTTTGTTGTTTATTTTCTTTGTCGTCTACACCCACAATTTAGTTTATGTTTAAATGGTGGTCGTTTCGATCATTCCGATCGATTATTTCATTCGATTGTTGATACATGGAAAAGGTTATTTATTTTCTAGCAAATCATGATAGAAATTCAATTCTTCTACTTTTCTTTTCTTTCTCTTTGTTTACAGCGTATTAACAAGTGATTCTGATGTAAAAGAATTATTACCAGAATTTTATATGACATCAAAATTCAGCGATGATGCAGATGATGATGAACATCGTTTAGATGGAGAATTTTTAATCAATCAATTTGATATTGACTTTGGTATACGACACGATGATGTGCGTATCGGCGATGTTCTACTTCCACCATGGGCAGAAAATGAACGTGACTTTGTATATAAAATGCGTTTAGCATTAGAAAGTGAGCATGTTTCACAACATCTACATGAATGGATTGATCTTATATTTGGATATAAACAACGTGGTGACGAAGCTCGTTGTGCTGATAACTTATTTCATTATTTAACATATGGTGTACCGGAAAATCATAGTTTAACAGAAATGGAACAATATGAAGAACAATTATCATTAGAAACACAAATTCTAGAATTTGGACAAGTTCCTAAACAGGTACGTTGGGAAAGAATTTAGCCCAATTATTGTTCATTGCTTTTTGTTTGCTAGCTTTTTCTTAAACCACATCCACGTAAATTAACCGAACAAGAATTAAAAAATGGTAAGTAAAATAAATTTTTATTTACTTCGTTCTAAACTATTTATGTATATTCATTGATGAAACTTCCTTTGCACAAAAAAAAACAAATAGAAGACTACTCATAAGATAGTATAATAGAAAGTTATCAACTTTTCTTAGATCTCTTTTGAACTCAACTTGATGTTTTACAACATAATCATCATTCTATCTAGTTCTGTAGTCATCTGTACACTTATCCTAAGCTACTCTCTAGCATGGTGAATGGAAGCATCTATACATTTGTACTGGAAATCGATTTCCGAACAAATCTCATACTTTCACTTCTAAAATAACTATTTTTATCAAAAGATTTTTCTAGGTTAAAAAATTAGTTTTAATAATAATCACTCTAGAATAATTTCAATTGTTTTTCACTTATAGATCAAGAACAAAAATTAAATGTTGATATCGATCAACCCTCGACTCCAACCGATAATATTACTAATCCAATGGAAGAACATTTGATGCGTCCTCGAATTCAATCTTTATCATCATTTGAACATCATGAATTAGGCCATTTTGAATTCGATTCTGTTTGTCGACTACATAAAACAGCTGTAAAAGGCATTGTGCCACATCCATCATTACCATCGACACATCTACTAACAATTGGTGATGATGGATTTTTACGTAACTATATGGTTAATAAAAGTAAAATAGATACATTCTATTTTATATCATTACGTCCATTGACATGTATAAAATCAATTCAAGTTCATTTTTCAATCGACGGAAACGAACAATGCGCATTAGCATTTGTTGGTTGCTATGATCATACATTATACATACATAATTTACAAACCGGTACATCAATATTATCACAAGTTTTACATGATGATATTATTACAGATTTATGTATAACTAATCGCTCAACACCAACACTTTTATGTACATCATCACATGATGCAACTGTTCGTTTTTGGTCATTAGAAAATCTTATTTTTATAAATGAAGATAGTTATGTATTTCAACCGAATTATCATTCAACAGCAATCCTTCCGATGCAATACGATATATCATTTGACTCATCTTGTACTTGTATGCATGCATTAGAGGAACATTGTCTTTTAGCTGTCGGTTGTCAAGATGGAACAATAAATTTATGTAATTTTCAAACTGGAGAAATACTAAAACAATTAACATCACCGTTATCATTACCAATTTTATCATTATCATTACGTTCTGATGGTCTTTTTCTTGCTTATATATCATCAAAAGCAGTAACATTAGTTGATATCATATCAAGTACCGATGTATTCACAAATACATGTGTATCAGATGAACAATCATTTAAATCTTTATTCTATTCATCACAAATGTTAATTCTTGGCTTAATGAATGGTTCATGTGATGTATGGAATTTGAAAATTTGTGAAAAAGTTCACACATTAAATATTAATGATAAAATAAGTATAACAACAATAGCATACAATGATGGAATGTTTTTCTTCGGTACTGATGATGGATCTGTACATTCTTATGTATTTGCCAGCCGACAACAACTATCGATCTAGTCTTTTGATCATATCAGAAGTATGCATATTAAAACAAACAGCAATATCAAAAGAGATGTGCTTATTTTCGATATTTATTTTATTTTACACTAGAGATATTGATATAGTATAAATTTAATTATGTATGTGTTCAACTCTATTACGTTTCTTTGTTTTGGTTTATTTGAAAACTTGGAAATCGATTCATTTTCTATTTGAAAGTTATTTTGATAATAATAATAATACATTTTTTTTTAGTATAAAATAATTGCATACTATAAGTCATCAAAGTAAGAGAAAAGAATGAACTGAACTATTTTTCATAAACTAATTAAAAAGTAAAACTTTACACAAATATAAATCGATCTGAAATTAATAAACAATCGGCCTATGATAGTATAGGCAGCATCTTAAAACAGTTCAAACATTGTGTTCTATGTCTAACGACTCGGATTTTTATATCGTTGAATGAAATGAAAATTTAAAAACGTTAATTAATTTTTTCTACATTAGTTTGTTTTAAAAAGAAGATTTATTTAAAAACGTATCTACTCTTACCCGATGTTATTTCGATTGATAGAAATGAAAACAAAATGTCATGTAACTGTTGTTTTAAGAAAATAGCAAATATAAATAGTAAAATTTGATTGAATGTTCTTTCATAAATCTTATTCGGACATGGTTTATTGTTATTTTCTAGTTTGCACACCAAGTATCCAGTATATATGTTTTTATTCTATTTGTCTGTGTATCCGATAGAGATTTCTAAAGCCAATTATCTAACTTTGCTCTTTCACTTTGAACAAATATAACTTCGTACATATTTTTAAATATTTATCCATTTTGTGGAATAAACGTACACTACGGTAGTTCTATGCAAATCCATTTTCAGAATCGGAAAAATTGAATTAAGAATTTAACTGGAGAAGTTCGACTCTGGTTTTGGAAAATAAGCTTCATATCGAAAAGATGATACTATGTCTCTGTAAGTAATACACGCTTGTTTAAGTATTGAAAAGACAATCGCTCAGCAGCTACGTCATTTTGTGGTCTACAATTGGTACGGACCAGAACCATAAAAGTAGCTTTTGATTGTACGAAAAGTTGAATTTATTCACGTTTTCAAGTCTTAAAGAAAAATGAAAATAAGAAATTTTCTTTCGACTATTGTTTATTGTATGTATGGCGTGATTTTCAAAATTCTCAAACCAATAAATATGTATGTCTATTATGTCTTTATACTTTTTCTTCTCTCCGGAATTCGTTTACATTGATGCTTTCTTGCTGTTGCATTTCCAAGGTTGTCTATCTTTTATTAAATTACATCAATCAATGGCAATCATAAAACACTATAATCACCTTTCTTTATAGCATGAAATTATCATATATGTAACTCTTGCTCGATCAATAGGTATTTATTTTGGCAAATTTTTTAAATTCTGTATAGATGAAAATGGTTTTCGTTCAAAAAAAGTAGAAATCGGAACGTCATTCTCGCAGCTCAATTTAATAGTACTGAAATGAATTTTGTTTTGGAATATATCATTAGTATTAAATACAGAGAGATCACCTGTACGTCAAGATTGCTACGGTGTTTCTTGCTATTGATTTCATATTTCTTTATTTGACCAGAGCTATCTCAATTTCCATGAATTTTTAGGAAATTTTAATAACTAACGAGAGAAAATGTTTTCTTAAATAAATGAATTAGGAGAGTAACTATTTACAAAAAAGACATACAAATGTATCAAATACATCAAGACAAAATACCCTGAAGTAAATGTTATTTTCGTATGGGGTGAGCATGAGTTGATCGGTTCGCCACAAACGTACATGCAAATAAAGATAACGGAACAAGAAAAAAAGGAATATTATTTTCTTTCTCAAAACATGATTTGTTTTATATCCAACAAACATGAATGAAATTCCGATAAAACGAATAATCAGCATCATGTAAACTAGTAAATCTTGAAAGTTATTCTTATTTATGCTGTCATAAATTATAATTTGATAATGAGTTATATCTACTTGTCGGAGATTGTCATATAGTTAAACATTGATCTATTGAAAATCTGTTTTCAATCGCAAGTTTTTACTTCTTTCTTTTTTTTTTGTTGAAATAGTTTTCAGATATCGGATATTATTAAACAATGGCCAATGAACAGAAAGAATTCGGTGGTACACTGGGAGCTATTGGTATAATGATATTTTCTCATTTTGTACCATTTTATTTTGCACTATCACTGCAATACAATTCTGGCGGTCTTTATTTTCCATCATTAATTAATGAATTTATTGAAAATTTTAAAGAAACATGTTCGCCAACATGGTCGAATTTTTTTTTTATACCGGATTTTTTGTTATACAGCTTATACTTGCTGCTATCTTACCTGGCCCTGAGGTTAAAGGTTTACCTGTTCCTACTGAAAATAATCGACAATATACTTATAAATGTAATGCATTATCAAGTTGGTATTTAACATTGATAGCAGGTGGCATACTTCATTTTACTGGTATATTTCGATTAACAATATTAGCTGATAATTTTGGTTCAATACTTTGCGTAGCTGTAATATTTAGTGATATTTTATCAGTAGTTATTCATTTTTATGCTATATTAACCCATCAAACATGTCGCATGGCTCATTCGCCTATTTATGATTTTTTTATGGGAGTTTGGTTGAATCCACGTATTCGAATTTTAGGACAAGACGTTGATCTTGAAATGATAGCTGAAGTACGTTTATCATGGCTTTTATTATTTCTTTTGATTGCTTCTGCTGCATTAAAACAATATGAAACATTTCATACCGTATCATGGCCAATGATATTTATTTTAACAGCTCAACTACTCTATATAAACGCTTGTATGAAAGGTGAAGAATGCATACCAGTAACTTGGGATATATTTTACGAGAAATGGGGTTGGATGTTAATCTATTGGAATTTAGCTGGTGTTCCATTTGTATTTTGCATTTCAAGCATATTATATTCTTGTGAATTGTTTACGTACAGGAAAACCAAATGAAAATGTATCAATGATATTTATTATTATTTTATTCATTGTACTTTTTATTGCTTATTACATATGGGATTCATCTCTATCACAAAAAATTCGTTTTCGTATGAGACAACAAGGGATCTATGTAACACAACATGGATATCCACAAGTTCCATGGAATGAAATAAAGAATCCAAAATATATGAAAACGGAATGTGGTTCACCATTATTAATCGATGGCTTTTGGAAATATTGTCGTAAACCATCATATACAGCTGATATATGTATGGCGACATGTTGGGCATTATCATGTCATCAATGGACTGGTGCTTTACCTTACTTTTATCCAATATTCTTTTTCTTTATGATTATTCATCGGTATACACGTGATATGGCTCGATGTCAGGCCAAATATGGAAAAGATTGGACAATTTATTGTGAACGAGTGCCATATGCATTTATTCCCGGAGTTATTTGAAAATTTCGCATATTTCTCTAGTTTTTTTTTTATTATCTTGACTTTGATATAGATATAATGACGTCATCTTTAAATAGCTCTTAAACTCCTTATCTGAAGAAAATCGATAATAAATGATGATGAGGATTATGAAAATATTATAGTTCTGGCTCTTCATTAAAAATAGAACAAACTATCGGCTAGATCATACTGTGTTTGAATTATATTAAATTAATTAATTGCTTTTTATTCATATAAAATATACGACTTCATGGGGTATTTGAATTTGCGGCAAATTCAAAATGCTTATGCCGCTATACTGTTATAGTGTTATAGCGGTATACCGGTAGCTAGATGTCACGTATCCCTTACAGAGACAGAGAGACAGGGGAGAAGGTACCCCCACACCCACATTAGGTACCCTTCCCCCTACACCCACACTAGGTACCCCATCGTATGGTATAGTAGTATAGCGGTATACTGCTTATACCGCTATACCACTACAGTTCTTATTTTGTCACAAATAGATATGATTTTAATGAATTCGATTTTGCCGCAAATTCATATTCCCCATCATATGAAATATACACTTGTAGATCGAAAAGACGAAAGTTCTCAACCTTCACATTACTATGCATTATAGTTTCCTTTTTTTTGACAAAGAACATTTTTCTAACTTTAAAACAATCGGCAAACTGGCTCTATTTTGAACATTCAAATAAGAACTTCACATAACTGAAATTTAATCCCAAAAATGAATTAGTCTTTAAGAAATTGTCATAAAGAATATTTTTAATTCACAAATTTAAATATTGCCTATCTGAAAGCGAATCCATCAGATAGTAGACAAGGTTTTGCATGGTTTAATGTCAACTATTAGAATTACTTTTACGACCAACATTCAAGTTCTAATAAACCACAGCAACTGACACCCTGCATCGAGTGAATATGCAATAGATATAAATATTTGGATTATTGCACAAAGACAAAGTAAAATGAGATTCTCTATTTATAGATGCATAAATGCATACTTTTGTATAAACTTAAGCGAGAAGAAAATTACATCTATATTTAGTCCTATTCATTAACGCTCGGATTAACAAACGAGAATGATAAGCACAATAAAATTAAAATAAAGGATGTGGGAGTGACTATGGCATGATGTCTTTTCTTCGGCTACGTCGATAACAAGATCAAAATACAATCCTATAGACTCGGTGATCTTTCCAAAGACGCCGAATTAACTATTGTTTTTCTTCCGTAAATTTTCGCTACTTAATGTTCTTGTGCTGAAGTAATGCTATGGTTATCTTTGCTTGAATGTGTTCTCATTCTTTTAGTACTAGAAAACTAAAATCGAAGAAATAATAAAAATCAACGGTTATCGAAATTGTATTCGATTAAGCTTGAACATTTCCTTTTGAATGCTGTTCATCAAAGTGCTATAGATTTATCGGTTCATCTTTGTTATTATCATATTCATGTTTGATATATTTCCATAATAAAACTAGTACTAATAGACGTATAAGCGTAGTAATAGAATCTAGAAATATCATTAAATTTCTTTGATTACGAATAAACGGTAGACACGATTTTGCATCATTGAATTCAACTTCACTACATGTGACGGAATGTTTTGTTTGAAAACTTTGAAAATTTTGTTCGGTATGTCTTTGATCATCGATAGAACAACATCTATGAAGAATCCATACGATTAAATAGACTGAAAACACAAATATATTCGTAAAACTAACTTGCTAATTTCAATTATAGCTTTTATTGATGGATTTAGTTCTTTATTTTCTTCGATATGAGAAATCAATTCATTCTTCATCTTAGAAACTATTGTAATTGATTCGTAAATATCACTGAACAAAAAGAGTACGATGACAAAACTCATGGCATAAAATATTCCATATGAAAATAGTTTATTTGGTTGTTTACGTGCAAATAAAAGGTAAAGTATTGCACCACATACAATAAGATAGCAACCTTGAAAAATAGCATTTAGCATATTACGTTGAATGAATAGTTCAAAACTAAATACAAGCAATCCGAAAAAGGCTCCGAGTCCATAAGTAATTCGAAGAATTAAACGAATTAATTCATGAGAAAGTTTCATTTTCGAAAAAAAAAATTCAAGAAAAACAAAATTGTAAAAAGTGACAGGTGATTGTTAGTTACTTAAAAAGCGCTACATCATATTTTTTAGGTTTGTATCGACAAATTAAAAAGTTACATTTGATGATTCAATCATCTAACTCAGATATACGAAGCGAGGCGCTATTTACTGACGTGCTACTGCAAATATTTGAATTCAGCTTTCAGATTTCGACACTAACGATATTAGATTTCATCATCGAATCAATTTTCATAAAAATTTTGTAACTCGACAATTGCATAACGGAATTTTCTGTATGTTTCGAGACTTTAAATAGTGTCTTTCATTTTTACTCTATGGCATTGTTCAAATCAAGTAGTGTTGCATGCTTTTGACTAACGAAGCACTGTGCAAGATAATGCCGCTTTATATTATATGGCAAAATCTTGCGGTGACTGAATTTGAGTAAGCTATTAGTTTGCACAATTTACCCTAATATTCATATGTGTAGAAATTGAAGTAGATGACACGGAGCACGCTAACCCGCCGAATAAGGTCAATAAGTTCGGTCGATATTTACAATGTTTATTAAATATCTAGACAAGTCTTACTGAGAATTTCATATTTAAATGACAACAAGATTTTCATACATGCACAAATCATGAGAATTAAATTATCGCTTGAAAAATATATGAAACTGATTCCATAATTTAAGCCTCGTAATGAACCATGTAATCCGACATTATTAATTGAAAACGAATACGAGCGTATAGACCAAAAAATCTTGTATATTTTACAGACATAAAATTAGTCTTTTTTGAAAGCCATTTAAATTGGTCCTGTCTGAGAAACTATTGAAAAACGCGTACTCTATGATTTTCGTCACTGCCATATAACTTCGTAGAGCATCACGTGCTTGTAAAATATAATTTATAGATCAGATTTTTATACGAATGTAATTTTTAATAGCTGAAATGTTCACTTCTATTCTATGACAAATCAAATTAAAGTTATATTTCTCATCAGAAACATGAGTCGTTTCCGTTTCATTGCGTATTGTTATTGACAAATATTGAATTTCATTTTAGAAAAAAACAACGAACTCATTTTCTTCGAATGTTAATTTCAATAACTATACTGGTTCACTGATTTTCATATTCATTCTAGATAGATTTCTTTGTAATTTTTACGTATTTAAATCTCTATGTTTGTTGCTTCATTTCTCTAGTCTATTTCCTATCAAATAATAGACGTTTCAATTGATTTGCATCAAGTGATTAAATTACCATAGCAAAGCTATTTCTTGCAATATTTTAGTGCATGTCTATTCTCGCTCATAATTATCATGTCCTCAAATACTTTGGCCAATATATTTCTATTTACACATCATCATAATAGTGATATAATAAAGATAAAAATAAAACAATACTTGAAAATGTAGACAATATGAAAAGAAAAAAACTGATTAGACATTGAGCGTAGATAAGATATTTGCATATATATCTTATTTCAAAAACAAAATGATAAACAAAAATCCATAATAAATTAAAGAGTACACAAGACAAAATAGTACGTTTCAATTGTTCTCAATTAATCGAAAAATTTCTCTTTCAATTCCATTTGGTTCTCAAGATTTTAAAATTTAATGTAATCAAAAGAAATTGATTGATTTTGAAGTATATCCTATTCTCATTTTATTTTTCTGAATGAATAAATAATTATGACATTGGTTTTCCTCGTTCGCCTTTATCGAGCATTTCATGCTAAGACTATGATTTCAATCTGATTTATGTTCGCATTCATCAGAGAAAAAAGTTTTTTTTTTCTTCACTCTTAATTCATTCAGAAACAAAGAAAAATACTTTTGTTTCTGATATCGGTTTTCTATTATATAGATTCTTTTTAAATTAATCTTCTTTTACAAATAATCGTCACACGAGATCATATTTTTTTCACGCTCGAGAATAATTCCCTTAAAAATTTATCGATTTATAAAGAATCCTAGAGAGTCATGACAATAAAAAAACAAACACATCACCACCTATATGAATCATTTATTATTAAAATCTTATACTATCGTCTATAGCTAAATTATAATTAAAAACAAAAAAATACGCTTTATCTTAACTAATAACTGTGAATGTTGATGACAATAGATTGAGTCATATTTTAATATGTTGAAGGAAATCAACTTTATTCTTCTTTATTTAGTCTCAAAGAACAAATATGAATAATTAAGTAATTTTATTGAATCGGGAGAAATTTATCGGCTAGTGCATGACATTTTTTTTAATATTTGCGTTTCATATTGCTTTTCCCTTTTTGTTTTCTCCTGTCTTTTTTTTGAAAAATAATTGATAGATAAAAAAAAGACAGAGAGATAGAAAAAAATGGAAGAGTAGGTCGTGCTTTCTATGGATCTACAAACACAAGAAGATCTACTCAGAGAAAGAAAGAAAACAGAAACGAGTCATCTTTTTATAGCATAAAGGAAATAAATGAACTCCAAGTGCGCTTGCTTGATGAGGGCGATGTCATCAACTACAGCAACAACCGATTTTACTATAAAGAAGAAAAAATAAGAAGCCGTAGCATCTGAAATAACAATTAACTGACAAACACGAGCTTGTTTCTGATGACAGGAGAGTCTTTCTTTGTTCCGCTAGGTAGCAAAGACGGATGAGCATGCTGTGATTAGAATGTGTGTTATTTTTGCGTGTCTCTGTATTTTCGTCTATTTTTCTCACATGTAACTAGCCGAAAGATGGCAAGCTTATGTTTTGTAAAATGAGGCTTGAATAAAAAAAAATAAGCACGATCTATTAAAGTATTTATGAGATCATCTATATTATCAAAAAATCCTTTTTTCTTTGATCTCCATATTTCAAACACACTCTCACCCTCTAGTGACCTGGGCGTAACTACATTTATATATGCATCAGATTACTTTTTGCATTAATGAAAATATTTCATATATTCGTATTTATAGATCTCTCTCTCTCTCTCTCTCTCTCTACATATATATTTATATATATATACATACAAACACACTGTCAATGACAGGTATTTTAATATAGAGTTGACTATTTATCTTAAATATTTCAAAATAGATTTTTCAATAGCTATTGAAAAGTTATACCAAGCGTAATAATTGACGTTTTTTCCAAGTTTCTTCGTGTTGATTAGAATAAGAATAGTAGAAACGCGAAGAGCAAAACGAAAAGAAACATGATTTGATCATTGATTATGATCAGTAATACATTCTTTTCTAGGCTATTTTTGAATATTTTGCTTTCTGGTTCATAAGCAGCAGGCGTAATAGGCGAAGTGTCACACTTGTCTTTTTTCCGCTACTTTTCTTCATAATTTATTCTTCTCTTCAGTTTGCTGACTTGGTTTTCCTGTACTCCTCCAAAAAATATTTTCCCGATGGAATGAGTGCAGAAATTGATTGAGTGTGTAATGAGAAGTGTTTGAAGTTACTGACATCGTAGCTGATTAAAAATAGGTCAAATAATGAAACAGAACGAGATGTTACGTGCGAAATAGATAGAGGGATGTTAATATCGAAATTGGATAGGTAAGTATAGACGCTGCAAGAGAGAAAGAGAGAGAGAGAAAACAGGATTATTTCCTGTTCACAATCCTGTTTTCCTTCATTTTACTAATTCCGACTCTTATATCTACTAGTAGTCATCAAGCATACACACATACATCCCTCATTTGTCGTAGTAATGACATCTTTCATCTTGATCTCTTTGTTTAACTTCACTGATGACGTTTTAGCTAAGTATATTGTGAATCTTTACATTTATTTTTATGCATAGAGATCAGTTTTTGTCACCTGCTGAATAGGAAAGTAACGCTTGAGTGAAGATTTTCAGAATTTCTCTATCTATTAAATCTAGAAAACAGGCAAGAATTGTAATTCTATGTGTTAATCTATATCGACTCTAAGGAACCGACAGTCCTTTGTCTATGTGTTGATTGTTCAAAATGAAAACAAGAGAATATTGTGTTTTAGATTCTATTTTTGTACGATGTAAGAATTGTCATATCTACAGAGCAAACTTAAACGAAACTTCAATCATTTATGGACTCACTTAATACATTTTCGAAATCAGCAAATTTTCCATCATTTACACCAATTAAAAATATTGATCGTTCATCAACGGTTACATATGGTGATGGCTGTGTTTATACAGGTCCTTTAACTGCACAATATTGCGTAGTTAAACCAAAATCGTTAAGCGAAATGTCAAAATGCACAACACCTCATGATGACGAACAAGACAATGCTTCATTATCATCGGCTAGTATAAATAATCTCTCACTAAAATCATTGCCATCAATTGAAACAATGAATAGTAGTAGCGACTATCAATTTAAAGTTATGCTATTAGGCGATAGTGGTGTTGGTAAGCTTCAAATTATTTTTATATTGATTTATTTATCTTATATATAGGTAAAACATGTCTACTTGTACGATTTAAAGATGATACATTTCTTACTGGGAGTTTTATAGCTACTGTTGGAATTGACTTTCGAAATAAACTAGTGACACTTGGCGATAAAAAAATAAAACTACAAATATTTGATACAGTAAATTCTTTTTGTTTTAATTATTATGATAAAATTTAAGTGGTGTTTTTTTTTCCAAGGCCGGTCAAGAGCGTTTCCGTTCTGTAACACATTCATATTATCGTGATGCCAATGCACTATTATTACTCTATGATGTAACATCATATTCGTCATTTGATAATATATCAGCTTGGCTAAGTGAGATAAAAGAATCCGCACATGAGGGTGTAATTATAATGTTAATCGGAAATAAAATTGATAAATCTCAACGTGTTGTATCAAGAGAAACTGGCGAACGTTTAGCAAGAGATTATGAAATCAGTTTTATTGAAACATCTGCTAAAACAAGTCAAAATGTCGAATTAGCATTTATGGCAACAGCTCAAGCATTACTTGATAAAGAATTAACTCGAAAAACTCAACGTAACGGACATTTTACATTAAATGATACAGTTAAAATGTCTAGATTATCATCAATCAGCCATATTCGAGATAATTATAATAATACGCCGAATGGTTCTAAAGCTTCTGGCTGGTGCTGCTATTAATAAGAATACAGCAAAAAAACACAAAAGAGGCGAAAATAAAACAATTTATCCACACGACTTGTAATAGAAAATTTGTTTACAGTTGTAACTATGCTTCTGTACGTTGTCAAAAAATAATAAATTCAACTGAAACCGCTCTTTAAATTAATTAATAATTGAGAAAGAAAAAAGTTCGCAATTTGACATGAAGCCAATATAATTAATATGATATTTAATCAAAAAAGAGAATCGTTAAAAGAAACTATTGCGTTTTTCTATTTGAAAATGTGACTCGATAGTTTTGTGCAAAATGTAGTTTAATTTTTCGAAATATATGCAGCATTTTTCAATATATGTTAAATGTAGAGTTGAACATTAAAATGAATTATGAGATCTCTCGACATAACTATAACCTAAAGAAAAATATTCATAACAAAAATGGTTCATTTGATCAAGTTCACATAGAGACTCATCAATTAAATAGTCCAGAATTAGAATAGTTTTAACTGTTATTTCTCAGAATAGAACAAAGATAATTGTAATTCGATTATTATTTTCTTGAATTATAATCAATAAACTTCACTAAACTATGCATTTCTGTATTGCATTTAATTTATCATAAACGATAACAAACATTCTCATGTTATGTTAAACTTACATAATTGTATATGAATATCAATCATCGAAGAGCTTTTGACTGTTTTTATTAATTATGACGTTATCAGATTTCGAACTGATAACTATCATTCTAGTAGAACTTATGATTCAAACGGTGTAAATCTAAATAACAACAGATAAAGATTTATTATTAATAATTCAAGATAATAGTTGACATATTTCACATAAAAATAAATTCTTATCTTGAATTATTGTCTTCTATGAATATATTAAATCCTTCAATTTTCAGTTCAAAACTACCTTTATTCTATATACATGTGCTAATCATCAAAGTCGGAGTTGTGCAGGTACCTGTTATAGTACGATTGTAACAACAAAACAGCGTGATCATAGTAATGTGGCATTAATAATTATTGATTGCGGGAGAATAATTATTAAGCATAAGCATACTTTTATTCTTATCTTTAAAATCTCGACAAAGATGAGTGTGTTTCTTTTTTCTATTGATATTATAGTCTTATCCAATCAGATTATCGATCTTGCGCAACAATCTGGAATCATATTTTGCAAATCAGACTAGGATTTAACCGAAAGTAAAACAAAAATTCCTATAATAGAAAAACATGATAAATGATTTGTATATTACAATCTAACCTAATCTATCATATATAAGCTATGACTATTTTGAAAAGTAAAGAACAGCCAAAAGCACGTCAATGAATAGCAAACAAGTCATTGTTTTCACCAATTTATATTATTTTATATGATTAATTATTTTCTAGAAAATTTTGTTTTCCTCTACTATTCATAGCAACTGTGAATATAAATCAATAATAGTCTAATTATTCAGGTTCGATGAATAGTACGTTGTCTACAAGCTTTTACTTGAATTATCAACAACAAGATGTAGTGTAATGAAAAACATCTATTATAACCTTTAGAGGATTTCTTTCGGTAAAAGTTTGCAGAGCATTTATTGACCTGGAAATCATGATGTAAGAGAAAATTAAAATAATATATAAAAATAGTTATGAAAAACAACCAAAGAAAAACTAACTCATAGCAAGCAAAAAATATGAAGGAAAATAAATTCTTTCATGAATTGAAAATTCTCTCAGTTAATTTTAAACATTGAATAACAATTTCTTTTTGTTTTCAATTCGATAATGAATATATTATAAATTGATTCCTACGCATAGCTATCTTCTTTTCATGGATAACACTTGTTCATTGTTTATGTCTGTATGATTAATGAATGAATAACTTCGAACAAATTTCAATCGACCGTATCCTTATCAGAGACTAATGATTTAACTACATTAATGAATATATGATTCAGTTCTATCTACTACTATTTTTCATTTGATCCTATCATCATTGAACTTCTTATCTTTAAATAGAAACATTCTTTTCTTTTTCTACACCGACATGCTAAAACAAATAAAACATTTCTACAAGACAGCGCCTCACTCTATATTCTTTTTGTCTAAAATAAACATTGACAAAATAAATATATATATATATATATATATATAT
>OENM01000398.1:1818-23449 GCA_900239745.1 Rotaria magnacalcarata | reverse complement strand
GTGAGTGGTAGAAGACAAATATAGAATGATATTGTTTTACGGGTCTCGATTTTCTTTCATTTTTCGCAGTTTGAATAGATTTTCGACCACAAAAGTTATCGGTTCATTCAAATCATCTCTAAAAATTGATGTTCAACTTTGCAAGAATGAAGGTTCACAAAAGTAACCCATTCTGTAACTCAGTACCACTCAAAAAACTGCTTGACATCCGTACGAAATGTATTTTATAGAATAAAGTCAGGATGGACATCTTTAAAACATAATCTCTCATGGAGAAGGAGGAAATAGGATCATTTATATGGTTCCATAGTCTAACAACATCAGACTAATTGAATTCTTTGTCTATCTCTCTCGAGAGAGAGAGCGACGGAAATGATTATCGGGCGGAGATAATTCTTTTTGTTTTCAATTATAACGAAATACAATGATCGAAAGTAGACATTGAGTAAATTCATATTCGAGTTCTTTTTTCTCGCTCTGCAAAAAACAACAACAAAAACAACAACAAAAACATAAAAAAGCAAAAAAAAGAAAGGAGCAAAGCCAAAAACCCTTCCATAAAAAGAACCAATAAATAATGTTCAAGATGTATGTTGTTGTCTTCTTTTTTCAATTTGTTCATTAAGGCATCAATAAAACTCATTTTTTCCTCTTATTTTTTGCAATCTGACACAACAAACATAGACAGAACAAATAGAAAAAGAAGGAAAGAAAATCGAACCGATAAAGTAGGAGAGATCGAGCAGTTCATGTGTTTTTGTTTTGTTAGCCGTTGATGATAGTTATTTTACGCTTAAACGCACACACATTAAATAAAATAAAATGAGAAAAGAAATGATACACACACACACACACACACACACGAGCATCTACAATAAAGCAGAAAGCATTCTCGGGATAAACAATCTAATATGTAGAAAAAACGAAAAGGGAAAAGAGAAAACATCTTTCAAAAAAGTTTAAAGCGTTTTTTCAGATCAACACGACGCCATTCCGGTAAACGATAAAAATTCGATCTTGTCATTTGGAATAGTGTATAAAATTCATTATCAGAAAGGTGACACTAAATAGATTTTTGTTGAATTTAAAATTTTTGTAAACAATAACGATTACAAACCTCCAGACGATCTCGATCAACATCAGACGGTAATCGTTTCTTTGACATTATTTTTAATTCTTCATATGTATAAAGTTTTGGATTACCCATTAATATTGGAGCTGAACGAGTTGAATGTGCATGTTGAGAATTCAAATATTGATGATCACCGCCACCATCGCCGACACCAACAGTCTATAGAAAAAAAAAGAAATAGATCTAAACATTTAACACAAATATATTCGCTATTATACCTTAGTTGATTTATTTTGATATCCATCGTGCGAATCTAATTGACAGAAAAAATAATAACTTTTAAAATAAGAAAAGAATATTTTTATTTACAATATGAATTTGTAATTCCAAGATCTGTTGAATCTAAATCACAACTTCTTTGCATATCAAGGGAAATTGGTAATGTTTGAGCTTTAGGCGATGGTGTTAAGCCGTATCCAGGTCGAAGAACTGTAATAGAAAGAAAATTGAATAAATTTTTATTGCTATTGATTATTTTATAAAAAGTAAAGCTAGCTTTCAATGAAGTAAAAAACAACAGACGGGTAACTAAGTGCAAGAAGAATTTCAAAAACACAAAGTTTTTTTTTCTTGTTTTTAATCAAACCTGGTGTCTGTGCGATAAAATCATATGCAATAGGACCTAAATCTCTGTTTGAAAAAGAAAACTGATAAATTTTAATCAAATTTTCATACTTTGTTGATTATATCTTGGTAGTGTCACACGTTTTCCACCGGCTGGTGTAGTCGATATAGATGTTGATAGACCAGCAAGACTATCATCAGCATTTGTTGTTGATGATGAATGTGTATGAACACGTCGTGATGGGGATGCAAATGTAGGTGACTCAAAACGACAACGTCTTGGTGGTTCAACAGCTGCTGATGGTGAACGTGAAGCTTTCCATGGATCGAGTGGTAATTGTCGTGCGATGATTTTCTCTTGTAAACGTAAATCTTCGAGTAGAGCATGTGCCATACCGGATGCATCTTTTAATTTCGACATCATATCAATATCTTTTTCTAATTGTGAATCATGACGAAGGTCACCGTCGGCTGTATCATCTTCATCGTCGTCATTTAAATTTTCACTTGTTATTGTAATATCATCCGTTGTATGTTGTTGTTGTTGTCGATCCTGTTCATTAGATATTGAAATTAATTGAGGATAAGGTGATGTCGAATGTGACGTAGAAGATAAAGTATGTTTTTTAGGTGTTGTTTGACTATGTTGACGAGAACGATTTGAATGGGATTCGGCACGAGATTCACTACGACTACGATGAGTTCTCATTAATTCCGGTACAGCTTGAATAGCGAGAGGAGCTGGCCAATCGAGAGATTCAATTTTTTTTGGTGCTGCTGGATCAGGTATAAAACCGCCTGAATAACGCGAAAGAACAATAGGTTCTTCATCAACGTTTGGCATTTGTTGCTGTGAAGATGTTGAATCATTTATTAGAGTTTTCGGCGTAGACGATATAGATTGTGCTGATAGAGGAGATGCGTGTGGTACAGAACAATGTATTTTGCGAATTTTCGTTTGCCCTAAACAAATGATTTATTAAATTGATAATAGAATATTTTCAAACATACCAGTTACTAGTGCTTTCATGCCTTTTTTAGTTCCCGGTACACTAAATGTTTGTGTTCGATTGTATGAAAAACCCACTGCAAAAAAGAAATAAAAAGAATATTGAAATTAATTCTTATCAATAATCTATATAGAAAAAGCACTATAACTATATCTTGATTATAACAAAAAGCATTGTTCAATTATGAGTTGTTTTTTTCCTTTTCCTTTATCCTTCATCCTTTTCCCATTAATCTTATTTGAATATTTAACATCTGTCTTATCTCATATCTGTTAAGAGTCAAATTATTATGTTCAAAGAAATTAAATCATAATTGATGGCATATTTTTTCACTAATCACTGCCCAATAAAGCTTTTTACGCGCCGTATAAACATACCAGAACACACACAAATATATATGTATCCTCTTTCCAACCTACACACGTAAAACCGATTACTGCATTCTATACGTATCATGATCGCCTGCAGACAGTGTGCCACTTAGCGATTGCTCTTGGACCTTTCAATGCACAAATGAGAAAGAGCTTTGTTTCATTACATAATCAGTAAAAGTTTATCATCTGTAAAGTTGACCATACTGGTCAAGTGAGCATAACTGTGTAAACGTATATAAATATAACTAAAGCGTATAATTAACTTATAGATCTACTGTATTGAGGTGATATAAAAAAAAGAGAAAAAGATTGGTGCATCGTATAACTGATATAATCTTTCGTTGTTTATCTTTTTTTATATTGCTTCTCCTCCTAATGATGATCAGATGAAGTAAGAAGACAAGGTCATAATATTAACACCTACCCATTTCTTTTCGTAATGATGAAATTTCCCGATAGTGCTGAGGATGGTGAACTATCAACATTCTTGATTGTTTGAGTATAAATACGTCGTCCTCTTATCGCTTCGTTATTAATCGTAGTTGCGCACAAACAGACACCAGGCACAACTTAGTGTGTGTGTGTGTGTGTGCGTGTTTTTTCGCTCCCTTCTCTCTTCTTCTCTTTTTTCCGTTGTCTTTCTCATTTTTTTCCTTTCTCTGTTCATTGCTTTTTTCGTTCTTGACATCTGTTATAGTTACTGAGAATGTTTTCTACAACGTTCGGTAGCTATATTTTTTTGAGCTGTCGCATTTAAAATTTCTCACATATGACTTGTTCTTTATTCCATTGTGACAAGGTCAACGGGTTGGCTACAAACACACATCTATATTTTTTTTTCCAATTCTTTTGCTTATCGTCTTCATCATTTGTTCGTTTCCATCTAGCTACTTTTTTTTCCTTGTTCTTTTTCTCTTCTTTCTTTATTTTTATTTTTTTGTTTCATTCTATATGCACAAAGAACTCCGGAAACATACGAATGAATAAAGGAAAAGGAAAGAAGGCTTCACATCAGCTGTCGATAAAGCATTCAATTCTCATGATGATCGAGGAAATCATACAAATCAAAAGGAGTTTCTACATATCGTATACACAGTCGGATATCAAAGAATACGATAAAAAGAAAGAGAGACACATAGAGAGAGAGAGAAAGGGCGTGTCCACCTGCTGATTACTCAATCGATAGTACTCGTTCTCTATCGGATTCTTTTTCTCTGTTCAAACCGTGTAATCGATATGATCATCATCAAAAGGCAGTAGTAACAGAAGTTTCGTCGTCATCTTTCAAGCGAAACAAATTATTGTTATCGTGAATAGCTATTTTGCTTTTTTCTTGCGTCATTGCTATCCATTCATCCTTTATTACACAACAAATTCGATCATCCAAGCAAATCTTCTTACTATGTGTTCAATCGAAACACATTATAAGTGTCATCATTCTTACTAAAACTCATGAGAATATCTTTCGTAATTAGAACAAAGAAAAAAAGCAATCACAAAAATATTTACTTGGTCGATGAAAATGTGGTGATTTCGTGTACGATGCTATATGATCACCAGCTCTTTTCATATAGCCCATATTTTCTTCACCATTTATATAACCTGATGTTAATATTCGATTGAGATCACTTGCAGCTATTTGACTTGGGGATGATACACTCATTGTTGTCACATGACAGCTCTAATGAGAAGAAGAGGAGCAAAATAAAATAAAAGTGTCATTATCATGTATAGCTACTTAATATATTAATAGATTTGTATCTTGACGACACTTCACCTATGCCTCGTTAGTCACGAATAGTAATTTAGTGAATTAGTTTAAATTTAAAAAACGCCTGAAGAAAACTAAAAACATCTTTCGCTTTTTCATAGGAAACATGAGGAAAAAAACATGAAGACGAAGCTTCTGTCGAAAAAACAACATGTGTTTGTCGCATACATTATATTATTTTTCTCGACATTTGAAAAAAAGTCAAACAAATTCTATTTACTTTATGTGCCGGTAAACTAGATAGTGTAATGTCTGTTAAATCACGGGGACTTGGTTCGCTTGAATCACATATGTGTAGTATTTTATCTGATGGATGATTATGATTAACATCAACATGAATTTTTGATGTTTGATCGGAAGTTGGACGTAGTGTTGTAAGATTCTTATCGTACGATATTGGTGACGATGTTCGAGGCGAACATGAAGCTTTTTTTGAAATCGACGTTGACAATGGAACAGATGATGAGTAGTCAAAACCACCCGATTCATTATCTTGATGACGTTGTTGTTGCTGTTGTTGTTTATTATTTCTAGTTAATAAATTTTCTTTATTTTCGCTTGTAACTGGAGTGGACTGTTGTTGTGATTGTTGAGGATCGGATTTTTTTATTTTTCTATTCAAGAAAGTAAAACTGTTTAGATCAAATATTGTCATATTTTTACTTGTTAACTTACTTCTTCTTAAGAAATGAAAACATGATGAAAATAAATAAAACGTTCTAAAATATAAAAACAAAACCGATCGATGATGATTCATATCTACTTAGAAGACCAAGAAGAAATAAACTTGTCTAATCTAAACAATCAATCTTCGTTATTATTATTATTGTTGTCTGGTATCACTTATTCCCTCTTCATTCATATTCGGTACTTTTCTTTTTCTCTTGATGTATACATACATTTCATCGATATGGGTTTTAAGACAATGAGCAATAGAAAGGCAGAATAAGAGAGAGGGAGAGAATAAGGCTATTAATGGATATGAAAAGAAAAATCGACCGAATAGATGTATTAAGCACCTACCAACTAGTTGTTCGTGTTATAACTGTCGCCGATTTTCCCTCGTACAAAGTAATCGAAGAAAAAAAAAGAAGCAGATGCGTAGGTGTCTTCTACTTCTTCTTGTTCTTTCTTTTTTTGGGGGCGAACCGATGCAATACAATAAGAATAAGGATGATCGACGCGGTGATAGTTATCTAGCAGCGCATCGTATACAAGTATACTTCGATTAGACGACGACAATGGTCAAATAGTAATAAAAACACCAACAGTATTACAAGTGATGACGAATCAAACGACAATCGTGTTAGTATTTCGAAGGACCATATATACTATCAATACTTCGATCTGTGTATATACTGCTGCCAATACAGGCCGCCGTGGTGGCAGCATCTGATACCAGCGTCACAAAACAGAACATAAGCATTCAAAAGACGTATATCTGGCAGATATTTTCTTTCTGTCTCTCCCTTCTCCCTTCCTAGCTTCCATTGGCGTCTGTCGATAAACAGCGAACGATGTACTTTCTCTCCCTCTCGTTCTTGTTCCTCTTTTCTTGGTTGGACGATTGCGCCTGTAGCATAAAGAGATCCCATTTGTGTTAGTATGCGCTACGCGCGTATATAATATGCCGATAGGTCACAGACATACGTACATATGCACGCATACACACAAATACATAGTCTATTCGTCATTTCTCTTGTTTCGAGTCCCAACATCTTCTTCTGTAAATAGGTTGGGGCACGGAGAAAGGGGGGGGGGGGGGGGGGNCAATAGGAAATAATAAAGTGACACGCATACACATATGCTTGATGACAAAGAATGATAGCATTTCACGGACTTCCTTTGGTGTCACCGTCATCCATTAGAATACTGTTAATATAAATATAAATATATACATATGTATCGAATTCATTCATACAATTGCACGCTTCACGCTTTCATATATATGTATGTATATATATATATATATATATAAATGTGTGTGTGCACTTGGTTGAAAAACCGTATACAATATTTGAGAGAGCTATGTATATGCGCTTATCAATATTATGCAAATGTATATGTTACGTGTCAATTATCAATGAATCAAGCAATGCTTGAGAGTACTTCTTATTAGTATACAAACGAATTCTGCATGCTAATCTCATCGCTCTTTACTTCTGTGCCAACTACTGATTACTATTCATGTAGCCTACCTGATCGGTATATTGTTATAATGAAATCATTGCTTTGCAATATAAGTATTTAAGATAAATGAAATGGTATAAAATAACATCGAATAAGATAATGAAATAAGTTGAACAAATGAAGAAGAAATTTGTCAAAAAAAGTTATCTATATCTCTATGCGCTCAAACAAGCGAGCGAACGAGAGAGAGATTTATATTTTTTGCCATTATCCGTACTAAGCAACCTCTATTAAAGAACAAATAGGAATATGTTCTGTTTATGGGAAATGAATTATATTCTTTATAAAACAAATTTAGAATGTATTTGAATAATTATTTGGGAGATAAAAATCTTTAAATATGCATTTACCGATTTATAGCGACATCTAAATAGCATGAAAAAAACAAATTTTATAGTTAAATCTAATTATGAAACAAAAGGAAAATATTTAAATGTTTTTTTTTATTTATTCTCATCGACATTCATATTGATATTACTCAAAAAATGACGAGTAGGTAAAAAAAAGAAATCAATCTTGAGACAAACATATGAAATGACGAAAAAAATGAAATTCCACTCATTCATCTTTTCTTCTTTTATTATATTAAATATTAAAATTACCCGATTATTTATTACTTTTTTAGACAGTTTTTCCTTGTACAACTGAGAGATGATGATTGACTAGAAGAAGAAAAAAAATCATGACAGTATTATCAACTAAAAAGCCTTCAAACAATAATAAAGATTCTACATCAAATCAACAATCACAGCAGCAAAGTTCAGCAGCAACACGGTTACGTTTATCATGTGATGATGAAAAATCTAATGGAATAAATTCTAATGATGATTCAAACGAAACAAATGTTGTATCATCATGTTTATCTGGCACAGTTACTGATAATGCACATTCGATGACGACAACAACATCTCCAATATTATTCAATAAACCAAAACGCAAATCACATTATCATCAACATCATCACAATTTACATCAAACAATAAATAAACAAGCTAGACGAAAATGCACTACGATTGAAGAGAATCTTACAACGAATAATTCATTAAGTGATGATATTTGTATTGAAAATGTGTCATCATCTATTACAACAAACGATAATCAAATACTCGATGAAGATGAACAATATAATAGTGAAGACGAATACGAAGAAAAAGCAAGAAAATACGATCGAAATAATTTGAATGAAGTTCGTTCTACAAGTTTCTTATTAATTTTAGATCGTCCGAATGATTTGTTGTTGTTTTTTACTTCTATTTAGACTGAAATACAATTTGCAAGAACTTTAAAAGAGAAAAAAGGTTATATAATTAAACCTGTTCAAGATGATGGTGCCTGTTTATTTCGAGCAATAGGTAATCAAAGAGAATAATTTCAATGAATTTTTTGTTCTATTTATTTTTTTTTCGTTTTTAAGCCGATCAAGTATTTGGCAATGAAGATATGCATTCTGTAGTTCGTCAAAATTGTATGGATTACATTGTAAGTTTTTCAAGGATTGTCACTGTCTTAGAATAAAAATCTAGATTTTTGAAAAAATATCTTAGCAATCGTTCCTTTCTTTGTCATAGATTTTCTTAATTTATAAGCAATTTCCTTTAGAGAATTAAATAAAACATTGACTATGAAATGGATCTCAAAATAGATAAAAGCTTTCGCTTATTATTAATCAAAACTGCCTCGTGTTTCGCATGTTTATCCCTCAGGGAATGCACTAACAGGATATCTTCTTTTTATGTCTAGGTAAAAAATGCAGATTTCTTTCGTGCTTATATTACAGAAGACTTTGATCAGTATGTAACACGAAAGCGACGACAAAATTGCCATGGAAATCATATTGAAATGATTGCACTTTCAGAATTATATAATCGACCTATTGAAGTTTACGAATATAGTACAGGTAATTATTGTTTTTCGAACCTATTCTTAGTATTCATTTAACTTTTTTTTGAAGAACCAATTAATATTGTACATGGAATGTATAAAACAGATAATGAACCTATTCGTTTAAGTTATCATTGTGGCGTACATTATAACTCGATTATTGATCCATGGAGACCAACAGCGGGTCATGGACTTGGGCTTCCTGATCTTGAACCCGGTGTAAAGAATTCATAGTTTACTTTTAGTTTTATTTTTCATTATACAAGTTCTATCTTTAGCGTGCTCAAGAATCATTAATTCATACGGCCCTACGGCAATCTGAAGAAAGTCATATTGAACAAGCAATGCTAGATGATAAATTGGCAGCAACAGATTGGGAAGCAACACAAGATGAACTCATACAACAAATAGCCAGAGAATCTTATTTACAATGGCTATGTGATACAAATCAAAAGTCTCATGATAGTAATACGGTATGAAAGAAAAAAAGACGCAAAACGATTTCATTCTATATTTCAATGATGGTTGTTGACCTTGATTTGGCTACCTACAGAGAAACGCATCTATTTCCCACCAGGAGTTTATTTTGGATTCAAGGTTGATGAAATAGAGAATAGCACACACAAACCATGAACCACAGAACAAATTGAAAAAAGTATTTTTTCTTCTGTTCGATATATTAATTCTTTAAAAATAGTTTTTTGTTAAATCTTTATAAACTATATATAAACGAATTGAATTTGATTGTCTAGTATCTGTTATAGAGCATATCCGTATGTTCAATGAGGGAATAGTGTTTCTCATTAGGGAATTCGAATAGAAATAATTTTCTTTTTTGATACATTAAGAACATAAGCTTCTTCGATAGTTTGCTTGATTTATTCCTCTATTTATGCAATGGAATTGATTGGCTTTTTCTTTCGAACACTAAAAGGAAATTGTGAATACAATTTAACTGATTCAACGATACGAGAAAACCATTCAAAAAACGAAATTCTTTTCAAGAAGTTAAACTTACCTATTGAATAATTTTCTAGACATCATCCGCCACAACATCAGATACAACTTCTCACACTGATGAAAGTAAAATTGGAATTTTCATTCAAAAAACAAAATGTTGATATATGTATTTTTTGTTTAGTTAATGCATCGAAAAATCTATTACCCCTAAGACTTGAAGAACGAAAAGATTGTGAATTTGCTTTACCATTTCAATATGAAGGCAATGCGTCATCTAATATTGGTATGTTGTTAATTTTGAATAAAAAACAATTCTTTTCA
Organism: Rotaria magnacalcarata; assembly: GCA_900239745.1. Taxonomy (NCBI): domain Eukaryota; kingdom Metazoa; phylum Rotifera; class Eurotatoria; order Philodinida; family Philodinidae; genus Rotaria; species Rotaria magnacalcarata. The sequence goes on along the minus strand of OENM01000398.1, from coordinate 13,246 downwards.
ACGTAAATTTCTATAAATTAGATCTTGACGATGAAGATTCATTGATGAGACAAGTTCTTGCTATGTCACAAATTGAATACATGGAACAATTTAAAAAACAAGAAACATCAATATCTAGTGATCCCAATGAACCATCGTCGTCAAAAACACATCTTTTATAGCTTTTGAAATTCTTTTTTTCTGTTCATTTCTATTCTATTGATATTTACTAAATAGAGAGCAGAGCATCCGAAAAATGGATCGTTTGTCTAAACCGATCGCTACCTTATGATTATTCTTTCTTCTGCTTTCTTTTTGTATCCTATGTTAATAGATTTCTGTATGTATGTTTGGAATTAAACAAGAGTGATAATTTCTCTTCATTTTATTCTTTGAAAAAGAAAAGATTTTTTTTTCATGTCAAAACAAGAAATATATGATTGAGAAATAAATTGAAATAAAATCGTTTAACTGAAAATGTGTGATTTAAATAAAAGGAAATATTTCAATTCTATAGTAATTTTGAAAAAATCAAATTTTAGAACTTACGTACATACTGATTTCTTGTTCTATCAATAGTCGAGTCGATTTTTGAGATAAATATCGGGAACAGAATTGAACATACACTTGCTAAATAGTTGTACTAATTGTATTTTTAAACTTGAGGATAAAATAAAGGAAGATCAAACTCTGAAAATAGAATCTTCGAGTCATCTTTCAGGACATGGTTATCTCATTCTGAAGAAATTAAAAATGTCAGGCAATATGCTTTATTTAATTACTCATATATTCTTGTTGTCATGAAATTATTAATAAATTACAATTCATCATTCAAATCAAGTCTATTCTCCTAACTTGGAAAACCTATCGGACACAATTTCTCGTATATCTCTACTATCCGAGTTAATTTATCGTACTAACTGAAATATAAAATATTGTCTAATTCTAGAAAGAACTTACACATTAATTATTCTTACGCTCTAAATTACTTATAGATTCAAAGTTGACATAACCTTGACATGCGCCGAGCTTATTTTATCCGAGAGTTTTTAGAAAAACCGATTTTCTAAAAAGTGATATTCTAGCAGATCAATGAATTGATTAATCAGTTGTTTTTACAAGAGAATCATCAGTTATCGAAATTTTACCAGCAGAATTGTTTTCATAAAAAAAAATGTCTCAATGACACGATTATTAAAATCAGAAAAAAACGAATCTAAAAGTTTCAGTAGGAGATGAGTAACAAAAAAATCGTAAAGACCTATAGCTGCATATTGTGAATTTATAAATTTAGCCTCACAATAAGCAAGAATTATTTAGGAATATTTGGTTTAGCCTATGTTAATATGCAAATCTATTCGAGTATTTTTTGTCATTGAAGTATAATTATTTTTCTATTGATATTCGTGATAGCAACTGTGCCGAAATTAGATTTCTTTGATATACATCATCATTCATTTTGATAATGACATATTTCTATGAAATTGATTTCCCTCGGGTATAAAAACAAAAGTATTTTCTGCTTAACAGATATTAATAGAATAGTTCAGACGATTTACAAAGTATTTATCAAACTGTTACTTCTTCAAACAATTTTTTTTATTGATAGAGTTTAGTACGAGATATAAAAACTATCGACATTCGATGCTTGCCGAAGGAATTCATAGATATATTCATTTTTGTTCGAATGAGATCGATAGAAAATATCTCTTTTAAACTTTTACTCGACAATTAATTATTTAAATAGATAATTTATATACAATGAAAAATGTTTTAAACTTGACTTTGATTTCCATTGATATGATTATGATTATTAATACGATTATGTTCTTCAAATAATGGATCAGAGCTCTAGACAAAGAAAAATAATATAATTCAAACTTTTCTTCTTATGGACAATTACTTGAAAAGTATCTTGTGGAGGATATTTGAACATGGATGGTTCCACAGGTTTTTCTTCCCAATCAATACCAGCAATACTAAAAACGTCAATACAATACTATGATCATAGTTGAAGTAATTGTTTTCCGGATGATTTCAGTACCATTCAAAATAAATGCGAAAGCCTCGGATTAAATCCGAGTGTTATGTGTACTTCAAAAAGTGAAAAGATATATTCACTTTGTTACCTTTCGATAGTCCTTTTGACTGGCTACAAAACCAGGCATTTGAGAACCCCCCCNNCCCCCCCCCCCCCCCCAAACTGCTGGTCATCTGAGACATATCTAGGTAATTTGGTTTCTAGATGCAGTTTTTGTGTATTTTGAAACCTTTTTCAGTCAATGTTTCGTTAGAAAACTACGATTTTTTTCAAAATTAATATTAGATTCAGAAACAGCGTTAGAAACTGAGTCGATTTATATATGTTGTGGATAATTCTGAGAAGAACTTTTTTTTTTGAAAAATCCCTGTATTCCCCCTCAGGGATGGTCTGGTCAATAATAACAATTTTTGCGATAACTCAGCCATTTCTTGCCGGATCCTTCTCATCTCCGAACTCGACCTAGATATTGATGAGACAATTCTGTGCATAACATTTCAGCTCAATCGAATGTAATTGTGAAGAGTTATCGACTAAACGGCCGGACACACTGACCGATTTTAGTAGTGTACTCACTTTTTGAGTACACAAAAATTGACTTGACTCTATCGGATAATGAATACTGTAAGTCTTTAACTATTTCTACTTGCGAGTAATTTAGGGGAAAACAGCAACATCGTAGTATATCCTATTTGTAAATCGATGATAGTACTCACCTTAATCTCATATTTCTTTTCATAACATCGAAGAAATTATTCTAAAAGAAATTTGAGTAAAATTAGCAAATTCGTTTATTTTAATTTTGTTGTTTTACCTTCGTCTGTTTAGCTTCAATATTTGCTTTTATAAAAAATTCTATTATTGCAATAGTCATAGCCAATGCCAAGCCACCAATTAATATATAAAATATACCCGCTACATTAACAAGATTAAGTGCAGTACTTTGTTTCGAATCCTATATTGTATGAATTTATATAACATACCAAAAATAACAAATGATATAATTTAATTTTAAAAACAAACCTTGGTAGTGGCACTATGACATTCGGATCTGTCATACCACCATTTTCTTTTCAGTGTATTCAATGTACCATCTTCACTCATTTCAAGCACGGCTATATTGATAGCTTCCCTAAAACAAGTTTTTCATTATTTATTAGCCTTATGAATAGAATGGTCTCTATCAAATATTTCTACCTTAATTCTGATCCAACTGGTGTTGCTATGCCATAACCTTTAGAGTCTAGATTTGAACCAATTTTCATTGTATCACATGGCGCTTGTTCATTTGTATATTCATTTTTAATTGACTGTTAGAAAAGACGAATGATATTTTTGTTTTGAACTAAAACTGCATTTAAAACTTACTTCGAGTAAAAATGCGTATCTTCCTTTAGATTTACTATATGTAGAAAAACAAATCGTAGTGATTTTTTTTCAAACAAAGCACAAATGATTTTTACCGAACTTTACTGATTCCCTCTTCATTGTTGTTGACTAAAACATCATCACTTTGTTGCATATATGCCCACATACGTTGAAAAAGTTTGACATCAGATTTCTATAAAAAAAAAATATGAAAATATGTTTTCATACGAATTGAAAAACAAATTACTTCAAAAAATGCTTGAGTTGATCCAGCACGTACTACACCATATTTGATTTCTGTTTGTCTTGCTAAGTCTTCTACATTTTCAATTAGTGTAACCATACGTTCGACCGTTAGAAAAGCAGCTAGAATTATTCAAAACACAAAAGACTTCAATGTTATTATGTTCATTTGTATACTGTCGAATATCTTTAATCTTTTGTATCTATCCCACATTATCTTAGATTAATTAAATTGTTCAAGAAATATCTACTCTATGTTTAGATCCTAGGAGATTCAATACTTTATTAAATATTCTGTGTTGACTAACCTAAATTGGCAGTATACGATGATACAAGAATCATTGAAAAATACCACCAAACACTGGCAACAAGTCGACCAGATATCGATCTAAATGAATAATCGGAAAAGAAAAATGAATATTCTTTATGATTTAATTTACCTTGGTATAAAATCTACGCCTTGTTGCATAAAAGCTGCTAATGCAAAAAACAGTGTATTTAAAATGGAAAATTTATTTGATAGTTGTGGTGTTGTTTCATCTTCAATGCTCCATTCATAGGGTGAGAAACGCGAAACAAGAAAAAGTATGACACTAACGCCAATATATGCAAATGTAACACACATCCAAATTTCACTGGATAATGGTGCCATAAATGAAAAGACACCTTGAAAAAGATAAAACTCGTTCTTGTTAAATAAGTGAATTCATACGAATAAAATTTTCTATCTTACCTGGCTTGTTTTTTTCTGGTTTACTAATTAAAATACTTATACCAAGATTCATCCATGGTTTACTAAAATCAACCACACTTTCTCGTTGACTTGTTATTGTTAATGGTGCAACAGCAAGATCAGCTTCATGTCGAACTAATTCACCAATCATTCCGTTCCACGGTTGATCATTAGGCGGCTTGGTACCAAATGAATTATCTTTTACAATACGAAATTTACATCGTATTTCAAGTTTCTTTTCACATATTAAACGTGCTAAATCAATACAATAACCACACAATTGATCGAATGTAAAAAATTGGCCAGCTGCATCTGATGCTGATAAATTGCCAACAGTACTTTCATTTAACATTGTAAACGGTTCATCCTGACAGAGAACATATTTTGTTTCTCAATATACGAAAAAGAAATGCAGTCAAACACATACAAGAATAGTTGTGATTATTCTTTCACGTGCTTTATCAAAATCATGTGCTTGTCGACCTTCAAATCCTTTAAGATCATCCATGTAAAATTGATCGTGAGTATAATTTCCAATCTAGAAAAACGAGACAATACAAGCTTTCCTCGAAAACAAGACACGATTTTTTTTCGGTAATTACATTTCGTGGTAATTTATTCATTGTTACTTGGTAAATATTTAGTGTATAATTGATGCGTTCACCGTATTCATTAAATGATACATAACCTGAATAGCCGTCAAACGAAATCTGAAGAAAATAACGTGAAGGTTTTTGTTTTTAACTAATACAGTTTTCAATATTTGTTTTCTTACTGTTTTCATGACGTTAAATAAATTTTCACCAAATGCTTCATGTGGATGATTTTTATCTTTTGCTCGACATTCGATTTTAAGATGATCAAAATTGTCTTCATTATCACTTGCATGAAGAATTTCAGCCCGTGCCGACTCATCTAGAGTCATTATTGCCCGCATATATATAGATAGAGCATCAGCCAGAGCTTTCTTCTGAAACTAGAAAAAAGAAAACATTTTGCAAAAGAGAATAAATTCGTTTTTAAAATTTTCTATAGGTTGTACCGATGGTAATGAAAGACGATCTGTTGTAGCAGGATCAACTGAAAGATCCATTCTATGGATTGATCTTGGTAGAAAATATGTAACATTAACACCACCATAACGAAAAAAACGCATATCAATTCGATCAGCTTCCTGAAAAATAAAATTCAATACTTTTTTTTGTTTTACTTTATTCTAAAATATCACTTACAAGACTCATTATAATATAATGATAATGAGGTGTTGTCATTCCATGATGTCGAATCTTAATATTAAGGAAAAAGTTTGCAGCTCAATCTTTTCTAATACGATACTCTAGGGAACGAGCTTCGCAGAAAAATATCATCCGATCTTATCGAAACTCGACAAAAGCTTTTAAATAAATCAAAAAAAAATAACATGAAAAGGTGTCTCCTGTGAGACTAAGAATTTTTGCTTCGCTTCAGAAACCTGAACATTTTATCAATTATACATTGTAACCACAATCTTAAGTTAGAACTGGACTACATAGTATTACTTGCATAAGTAGATTAATATAACTATCAATATATTTCAGATCAAGCACAATAAAACGTTCTTCTTTTGAACCGCGATCGTTAATTTCAACACTTTGAAGTAGATTTTTTGTATGATTTTGATTATGTATATCAATTAAACGTCGAATTTGTATATCTAATATATCGTAACTTTTTTCTCTTGCTTGTGCTACCATCATTGCTTGAAAACGTGAAAATGCTTCTTCACCTTCCACAACATAATATAAAGTTGTTACTTTATAACGTTTTATAAATGCAGCTAATGCTGGTAAAAGATCTACTTTCATAGCTAAATGATAGATTTTACTTATTGTATTCGATTCTTGTTTATTGTAATTGAAATAATTTAATGATATCATCGATATACGTAAACGTGTCATAAACGACTCAAGTAGATGTGTTTTTTGATTGTCAATACTTGATACAGAGCCAATGGCACCAGATTCAAGTTGATTACAAACTAATTGAAAATTTTTGTTTTTAAAAATTCATAATGATAATAATTCATCAACTTACTTCGATGAAAACCAGAGTAAATATTAGCATTCTTCAAAGAAAAGAAAACCAACTAAAATAAACTTTTGTGAACAAAACTACATACGCTAACATTATCATGAACTGATTGAAAAGCTAATAGATCTCTTGGCCAAATAAAATAGTCACTTAAATTCATCGCTGCTGCTAAGGCTAGTGAAAATGTTTTTCCATCAATATCATTCGATGTTGTGTCATCAACAAACCAACCTTATCAAAAGAAAAATAGCTCCTTATTATTATAGTTAAAGAGAATTATTTTGTTTTAAATTTACCAATTGGAATATTAGTTTGAGTTTGTACAGTAAAAATGTAAGTACTAATAATAATAAGGCGTACTAAGTTTGTAATCATATCGTGACTAACACATCAAATGATTACAATTGCAAACAAGCAACGATGTGAAGCGTGCTAAAATGAAACAACAGACATGCATATGAAACGTTCGATTAAGTCATCGAAAATGTCAAGTAGAATCATCGTTGTTCTTCATCTCATAAATGAAAAAATCTTTTCTTTTCTGACTTCAAAGAAGAAGAAGAAGGAAAATATATATATATATATATATATATATTCGACTGGAATATGTTATAAGCTAGAAAGAAAAAGCAAAACGAGGATAAGAGTAGATAATGTTCATGTTGTTGTTGTATGTAAGAGCATCAAGAAAAAAAAAAGTTTTTTTTTTCTTCTGTAGATTCGCTAACTGAGTGATTCTATTATCTAGAGATTTAATAATGACAATGGCAGGGAAAAGACGAGAAGAGATGAAGCAAGAAAAAATGTCCTGCACGCTATATTGAACGACAAGGATGGCACTGACGTGATCGATTGATTGATCGACAAAAGCATGAAAAAAGCATCCTTTGTGAAATAGTTGTGAATCATTAAATAATATGATTTCCAAGAGATTACAAAGAAAAAAGAGAAATACCAATAGATGAAGTTATTGTAACACAGATTCAATATATCGAAATGAAGATTTTTTTAAATTTCTGATGGTGTTAGTTTCGCAAGATTTTCTTTCATAGATAGAATATTAATCAAATTCAACTCGCTTCTTTTTATGCAATTATGAAAGATCATTCTTCGATTATTCAAATAGATAAAAAAAAATGAAATCATATTATAACGACTTTCTGAATAGAATTTATTATGAAAATAAGCTCCGGAATCAATCATAGATTGAAAAATAAACTATGAATATTTTCCATCAAAACAAATTTTATATGATTTACTAACATTACAAATAAAGGAATATGAATATATAATTATATTATATGAATTGATTATTCTGTTTTCCTACTACCGGTTTTTATTAAAATCATCTTTTACTAAAAACAACAATCGATGTCATATATATATATATATATATTACTAAATCAGATATTTATCTAGAAATATATTCAAATTTGTTGTATAGTGATTAAGGAGACTATACTAACTAATTGTCCTTGATAATATCAGCGTTCATTTTCTGCTGTTGTAATAAACTGTAGCACGCGCACGCTTGATTACCTAGAAACTAGATTGATACTAAATTTTATTAAATTAAATCGAATGTGTTAATATGACAGCAAAGAGAAATGATATATTAGACAATGATTAGCCTTGATATTATAACTTTTGTATTGAACATCACACTGAAAACAAATGATAGTATCAACCGACCCATAAGGGAATATTATCAACTCTTGATTGGCTTTTTAATTGAGACTATTTCCGTTTGATCGGATAGGATGAACATTTAAAGGGATTAACACCATTTTGATTGACTTGCCTCTGGTTACCGATTTACTGCTAATATTACTCGATGCTTTCCTCTGATCATAAGATTGCCGAGAATTTTTATGATCGAGTTTCAAGGTGAAATTTTTTTCATAGATAAGTCTCATCATAACTAGGAAATAGTTCAATGATGAAACTGAAGTATATAACTTCAAACTTTCCACATTACAATCTCTCAGATGACTTTTGATCTATTGAAATTATTAGAAAAAAAAGACTCAAAAGCTGAGCTAAATCAAGATTAAAAATACTGAAGTCAATGTAGAAAATTAGTATGGATCTTTGAGAGTACTAATTGCAGTTTCGAAAATGAATAATCATAAACAATTAAATTTTCAATTGGTATAAATTATACGATATATAGGTTGTCTGTGAGATAATTAAATTTTTCATAGAAAGATTAATCTTCACAGTTATCGTATGGGTGTCCATGCCATCAAAATCGTCGATTTTATCGCCATATATCGTTGAAATGCTGTTAGTAACATAAATATCTCTAGATATGATACAAATTTTGTTCAGTTCCTCCTATCAAATTTGGTTTTGGTAAAGTAAAATATGAATCCTATTTTTCAGTGAGACTTGCCGTTGATTTAGTCACAATTAAAACAAGTTAAAATCAGTGACTGTCTTCATCCGTTGCGTAAAAATTACATTTAATTCATCGTAAACAATTCAGACCGACTGTGATTTACAATAAAAGTCAAAACCGATGTAAAAATAATTTGTATCGAGTGACGAACAAGTTGGCGATTAAATTCATAAATCCCTCAGTCTAAAAATAGATAAATATTTGATATTCAATCATTCAAATAAAAGACCGAATATGTATACTTATTGACGATGACTTCTATGAATGTAAACAATTTACACTTAAAATACAATCGATCTTATTTCATATGATTCTGAATGTATCATTCTCGTAAATTTGTAACGAATTTATTATAGAATCGGCATCCTTTTTTATATTACTATGTCATGTAAAACGTGAATTGCCTAAATAGAACGAGCATGATAAAATAAATCAGTGTTGAAAACATCGATGCTGTTCAAATGAGACAAATTTCTGATGGTAACTATCTAACTTCAAGGCCAACGGGTATGGAATATATTATAGGTTTTTCTGGGTTGTCAAGGTTTCGTGCAAATGGATAATACAATCAGATAAAAATCTTCGTTTTGCTCACTGTTTAAGAAACGATAAACGCTTTCATTTTCAAATTAGTATACTTAGTATTTTGTTTTCCTATAACGCAAATTTGAATAAAAAAAAGCAAGAAGTTGATTCACTAGAATATTATTCGAACGCAGCTTCTATTGCTCAGATTATATAAATACAAAACTTAATGACACTAAACAACGAGAAATAGTTCGATTATAAGACCATTAGCTAGACGAAGTTTCTGGTCACCTAAATAAGTGTATATTTTAGAAAAAAAAACAAAGGAATGAAACGTGCTTGCAGTGATCTAAATTGGAAAATAAAATGTATCTTTGCTCACAGTTTGAAATCAATGGAGTTGAAATACAGTCATGAAAACGATGCATCTAGCTTTTTTAAATATGAAATACTTTCAGACATATTCATTAATACCCTAGAACTACACTAATCGTCATACTAATTCAAAGATATTGATATTTTCCCCATTGTCTGTTTTTCGTATTATGCAAGTAGAGAAGCTATAATCCAACTGAATTTTAATAAACATGTTTGTTAAAATGTGATTCTCTAATTCTAAGTATGTCGTTTTCTGTTTTGATGGCATATTGATTTTATTCAGTTCTTATTCGAGCTCTCAGGGGAAAAAATAGTCCTTAGCATTGGTAATTTCACGAAACAATCAAATATGAAAAAATATTTGCAAGTATATCACAGGCATCAAATAGTAGAAAATTCTTGATGACAACATATAATGATAATTAGTTGAATTTGCTGAGATTGTGCTTTTTGCTCTGCTTCTTGCTTAATCAATAATTGTTGGATAAGCATTGGCATTCCAGGATTGAGACTCGGTAGTGGAAGGGCTAACGTAAGATTGCATCATTTGGTTTACGGATTGAAACAAAAAAAAGCAATGATATATGTGAACGTCGAGCATTTCCATCCCCATTTAAGCAAAGGCGAGCTTAAATCTTGAAACCAACTAGTGAGGAAAAAGATGGAGGTAAATAAATTGCTGTTTGTCTTTACTGTTCTTTCCAACTCTTCTCATAATACACGCTCGTGTCTGTCATCTTTCTATGATAAATTAGAGTTACAGTTTATTACTCAAAATTATGTTACACCAATATAGTTTGATTCATAGATCATTGAAAAAGTATCGAGTGACATTATGAAGATTGTATCGGATGAGTGTTTCTATTATGATTAAACACCATTAAGTATTTTTGATGTAATTTTGAATTTTCCACCTATTTCCAATACTAGAAATTTTAAAATAAATATGGCACAACATGGTAATGCTCAGCAAATTAGCAAGTTGTTACTTTGAATATAAACGAGAAAGAATCTTGTCAACGAGGAAAAAATTGTTCTCTTCTAATTCTCAGCTCAATATCACCGATATTTAAAACAATTAAATGATTACTTACCAATAAATACTTCGATTTAAATGAAGAATGAAGAATGTTCTCTACTTAGTGTTTGAATTTCACCAGCAAGAATATTCATCGTTTCCTAAATTTCTTGCACTTGTGAACTCCAATTGACGTATCATTACAACAATTGTTTGTTGATATATATCATTCACATAATATTCTGAGAAGTGAGTTTTTCAAATTTAAACAGATAGCTTATTCAATTTGATCTAATAAACGTTATAAAAGTCATAATCGAGAAAAATGTAGTTTTTAAAATTTTAGCCAACAACTATTTCATCCTATTAAAATATCATATTTTTCCATAACAATCGTTGTTTTAGGCAGTCGAATAAGAAAAGGATGGCTTCGATTTATACAACTCAGTTGAAATCATATTAATTTTTAACTTTTTTATTTAACGAGTTCTTTCAGTCAACAAAATACTGGCATTTTTGTATGTACTAGTCATGTTCTATCGTTGAATTGAACTTTTCTCTACAAAATTCGCAGATTGGGTGAGAATGTGTAACTCTAAGGTGCTTCTAAAACAATAATTCATCAACTGTATTCACATTGTAATTAAATAAAATATTATAAAGTATGCT
>OENM01000397.1:53540-81585 GCA_900239745.1 Rotaria magnacalcarata | reverse complement strand
GCAAAATGAGAAATGGTAGCCCTCAGTCCGCATACAATCTATTAGAATAAGTTTTTAACCATTGTAATACGTGCTATAATCTTGATGAAAATGCTGCTCGTTTAATTTACGTAGAGGACATTACATTTTACCATGAAATAACTACGTTTATTGATTTAACTCCATTAGCACGAATTGACAAACTAGTCTTATCATCGCTAATTGTTATAATCACTCAGTATTATGATTTCGTGGAATCATCCAAGTCTTTAAAATGAATTAGGAAATAAAAAGCTTTTCTTCGTTCTTAGGTTCATGTTATCAGTTATAACGTATCATAATAGTAGTCAACAACAACAATGCAAAATACTTTTTTCTTCCAGTGGTTGGGTTTTATAGCCCAAGAGAAAGATGTAAATCGGGGTATCGAACACTTTATACACGTCCTTAAAGGAGTACACTAGTTTTTAGTCAGTAGAACATTTAACATTACATTAGTCGACAATCTTGACATCGTTCTTTCCAGATTCTTGTCCAAGAGGGTAGCAAGATAAACGTCAGACGACATGGAAAATTTCAGATAAAAATAAATCCAGGTAGGTCTCATTTCAAATTTGGATTAAAACAATGACCTGAAATTTTAATTCTAGTTTTGATTTCTATGAATAACAAACAGTGTTTTCGTTAGTTTCCATGCATTTTGATGCATTATTCGCGAAAATGATGCATTAAAATGTAACTACATTCATTGTTTCCGTAGTTGACTACGTGACCTGAGCATCGTAGTATTCATTTATATGAGTTCACAGTGTGATGTATACACACTGAAATTTAGCATGTTGACAGAAAAATCTAGTTTTTGGAAATTATTGCGTCTAGTGCAATATTCTGATAAAAGATTAAGGTTAGAGTATTGACTGAGGTCCCGACTTCTTTTAAACTCAGAACCACATTCACATAAACATCCCATCAGTGTTTCCCATAGAAATCTAAAGCAAAATCTGCCATACACTCTGTATTATATGAGCAGAGTGTATATGTACACTTTGCTCTCGCCAGCAGAGTGTATATGTACACTTTGCTCTCGCCAGCAAAGTGTATCAAAGTGCACGAAAAAACAATTTTCACAATCTAAAAAGCTAAATAAATCGTTAGTTTTTTTCTCTATTCAGTTTATCATATAATTGAGCCTAGGAAATCACATTTTACCATCATTGAAACATAATGCGTAATTTAATACTACCGGCGGCGTTTACGATTGAGAAATCAAAGTTTTAAATGTTTTTAGCAAAGTGTACAACAGAGTGTAAATCAAAAGTCGCAGATGTTCTGTATATTTTGCTTCTGCTGTGCATACTTGCTGTTGGAAACACTGCATCCCACACCCACACCCAATTTCAAACGGAAGCAGTGATGTCTTTCTGTTTTTTTTTTATTGCAAGCCAGTCATAATAACTATGTACTGAAGAAAGCCCTTGCGTTTCTATTTGGTAATTCTTTTTCCTGAAGTTTGAAGATCAAAGATAGAAAGACTTGTTGAAGAGTTCTATAACAACAACAAAAACAAAGAATACTTGGATGATTGCAAGGAACAGACATCTTTTGTAGGTCGAACGTTAGTTTTATAACGAAATACTTTCACTCGAAAACGACAGATATTTTCTATCTATTTGAGGCACTTGTGCATAGATGAAGACGTTTGATTTGTTTTTGTATATATATTTTTGCGCTTTAAAACATTTTATAAGACGTTTACAATACAATGAGAGATTATATATCACAATGAGAAAAGTTCAAAAATCAAAATAGAACGATTTGAAAACATGTCATCGATTTTTTTCCATTGTAAATTATTCGAAATAAATCATTGCACATTTCCTAAGAACTGTAACAAGTAACAGTGATAATCTGATCAGCTAAAATTTTTACATTGTCACCTTGTAAAAACGTTCGGTGATCACCTGGAATGACTATGACTTGTAGTGGACTCTGGCATATCTAATAATATCAGAAATGTGATTATTCGATTTTTCTTTCGCAAAAAGAAAAAACGGAAAAGTTCGGAAACTCTCTTACTGTCGATAATCCATAATCATTTCCAATTGTTTCACTATATTCACTACTAGTTTCTACACGAAATAGTATTGTTTCACATTGTATTTTACTTGATGGAACATATTTTTCAGCCAATAATAATTTATTATGGAATTTTTTTGCCATTGAAATTATATTATCTGTACCAACATTGACTGTTTTATCAAGAATCTCAGCTGCACATAACAAACGCGCATCATACGATGGAAGATTAGCTAAATCTGCAAGCGTCTAAAATAAATTCAATAGATTTCTAGTCATCCTGCAGAATTCAACCTTACTCTCTTCTGATCTAAAATTGGAATAAATTGCTGTAGAAAAGCATAGAGCTAGAGAAAGAGAAAAAAAGCACAATAGCGAAACTCATTAAATTAGAATAAATTATTTACCACTGCAGCTTCAGCATGTTTAGTTTCATTAAATTTTGTTCTATATTGTTTTGTATGTGTAGCCACGTATGAATGACTACCGTCTAGCAATAGAAGTTGTGCGGTAGATGGAAGTTGTAAAGCTATTTCAACAGCAATACAAGCACCAAACGAGTAACCACCAATTAAATATGGACCAGTTGGTTGTGTTTCAATAATTTTCTAAAGAAAAAAAAACAAATGACAATAGTTGAAGTAGTCAAAGAAAAGTATTATTGTCTACTTTGATATAATATGCAGCAATATCTTCAATAGATGTGCTAGGTACATCATTGACTGATTGAAGTCCAAAAACGGTAATTGGTAAACGTTGCGCAAGTTCTCTTAACATTTCTACATGACCTTCAATAGGATGAATAAGAAATAGATGTTGATATTTATTTGAATTGATTTTTTCATTCAATAGTATCATTAGATCTTTCGGTAGTAGTTGATGAAAATCAACAGTTGATATTGGTGTCGATGCTTTTCTTTCAATTTTATTTGACGCTGTCGCTGCTGCTGCTGTTGTTGCTGCTGACAATGAACCTGAATCGATTTCCTTTAAACGTTTAATAGTTAATTGTTGAATTTCTTTTGAATTAGCTAATGACATTGAATATTTTTGTTCAAGTAATTGTTTGATTTCCACACTACCCAATGAATCCAAACCAAGATCAGCTAATGTACTATCAGGAGACATTGTACTTGCATCTGATATGCCAAGGATATTAGCAATAGTTTCAATAAGACTAGCAGCTGCGGTTGATGATCCTGAAGTATTTTGTAATTTTTCAGCAAGAACATAAGATGAAACTACAGGAATATTTGGAGATTGCTGAAGAAAATTATCTATGGTTTCTAAACAAGATGTCATTCGTTGTGGTAATGTACCACCAACAACTGTATCGTTTGAGCCTAAGTTTTCAATAACCATACCAACATCTCCAATGGCACCCCATTGAATTGCCAAACCTTAAACAACGAGAAAATAGATTTAGGTAAGTAGACTTTCTCTCTCTCTCTATCGCGTTCTCTCGTACCTGGTAAACCATCTTTTTGTCTTTGTTCACAAATACGTTCCATAGTTGAATTAGCATAACCATAATTAGTTTGCCCGGCATTGCCACGTCCACAACTGATTGATGAAAAAACAACAAAATAATCTAAAGATTTTTGTGAATATATTCTTGTATAAATATCTAAATATTTAGTTCCATTATATTTAATGTCAACAACTTCATTAAATAGATCGGCTGTTAAGTTTTCAAATAAACCGTCTTGTAATACAGCAGCTAAGTGAAATATCCCACCAATTGGTAATGAACATTGACTAATTAATTCTTCGCATTCTTTTTCATTTGTTATATTTAATTTAGATATGGATATTTTTGCTTCGAAGAATGTTTCTAAATAATTGATTTTCTTCAATTGATATCCTGTACGAACACCACTACGAGAACAAAGAATTAAATTTCGTGCGCCACGTTCAACAAGCCATTCAGTTAATTCCAAACCAAAGCCACCAAGACCGCCAGTTATTATATAGGTTTTATTTGGTGAAAACCAGGTTTTTCGTAAAGCACGTACCATTGGTCGAGATTCATCGTATACCTAATGAAACGAAAAAGAAACTAAATTATTATTCTTTCCTCTCAATAATAACCGTTAGTAGCTATAAATGTATCTCTTAGGCAGTGTGCCATCAGTGATCAAAAGATTCATCGTTAGTTGCGAATGAACATTATGAGTCTCGGCTTTCGATATTTCTTTAGTTAACTATAAGTTCTTCCGGAGTCCATCTAGACAGGAGCTAACTCAACAATATGGTAGAAAGAAAAATATTCATTTACTTTAATAACAACTTTGCCCATATGTTTTCCTTGTGACATAAAACGGAATGCTTGTTCGATTTCATTTGCATTAAATACATTACTATGTAAAGGTTGAACAACACCATTTTCAATACCTTGTTCAACAAGTTGATGTACATGTAACCAATCATCATTTGCATTTTCAAAAAGAGAATCAAGTAAAATACCATGAAATGTTGTATTTTTAAGGAATACACCCATGCCTAATGGATTATTTTGTGATAAATCAAATTTACCAATTTCTAAAAATCGACCATGTTGAGCAAGTAAACGAACAGATGCTTGAAGTTTATCTTCAGCTAATGAATTAAGTACAATATTAACACCTTTGCCTTTGGTAATAGATCTTATTTGTTGTTCAAATGTGGTATCACGTGAATTAGCAATATGTTCATCGTTCAAACGTGGAAATAATTTTTTCAAATATTCACGTTTTTCCATGGAACTAACCGTTGTAAATACTTCGCAATCATAACTATATGCAATAGCTATTGCTGCCGTACCAACACCACCTGTTCCCGCATGAATAAGAACTTTTTCACCGCGCTTCAATTGACCACGTACAACAAGTGCATAATATGCTGTTGCATAAACAACTGGTATAGTCGCTGCTTGTTCAAGTGTCCAATTAGCAGGTACACGCCATGAATATCGTTTATCGATAGCAACTTTTGTAGCAAGACCTATGATGAAAAGTTTATTTCAATGACTGATGACTATCTTGAAGCAAACCTTTCGCTGATAGAAGACCCATAACTCGTTGACCCGATGAATCCAAACCAGAAAATTCCAAGCCTAATAAACAACCTTGCATTTTCAAATATCCTATAACAAGAAAGAAATTATGAATAAGAGTACTTCAATATTGTTTCAACTTGCCAGGTATTGCTTCAGAACTTAATTTTCCTGTGGCTAAATGAGAAGAAAAACTTGACGATTGAAAATTTCATTGACAAATCATTTTACCTAACATAATATCTCGAAAGTTAAGTGATGCATAGTGCACAGTACACGTATCAAAATTAGGATCATTGATAGAACTAGATGCTATTGCAGGCGATTGTAACCATGTAAGTGATGATAAATCACCACGATTCAATACATTAACATGAGCATTATCTGTTTGAATCCACGATGAATCTATGCATATGAAAATGAAACAAACGATAAATAGATTAAATAATTCTTTTTTTTTCTCTATCTATTATAAAATACCATTCGATGTTTGTAAATTTCGATGAACATATGATCCCCATACACCATTTTGATAAACATTAACAGTTAGATCGCGTTGTTTTAAATTTTGTAATATATTTTCATTGAGAATATTTTCAGAATCTTGAATATGAATGCATCTGTAAAACAAAAACAATATAGAGAAATGTTGAACAATATAATTGTATAGATTAGAATGTAAATTATCTTACCGAAGTGATTGCCCACCTGGTTCACGTCTTAAACAATTGAAAAATCCAATAATGCCATTATCAATTTGATTGGATACAAGCCAAACACGTTGCGACGGAGAATTCGATGATAATAATAGTTTTATTTGTTCAATCCATTTAAAATTCTTTTCATCTATATTAACAATTGTATCAATAAAATTTTCATTTGATAATTTTTTCCACAATTTATAATTCTTTCTTGTTATTATTTGAATAAAATTATCGGATTCCATTTGTTTCGTTGGCACATCGATATCTGATGAAACAAGTATAAAACCATTTGATTTACACAAAGAAAATAATTTTTCCCAATCATAAATATTCGTTTCAATGTTATTAACAATAACTAAATCAACTGCTGTTGTTGTTGAAGATAAATTTTCAACTAAATTAATTTTTTTATTGATTTCATCTTCTGATAATGACGTAACAAGTGTATATTCAAGTGATTTAATCGATGGTTGTTGAGAATAAAAATTAAAAATTTCTTCACTTAATTTCTCATTTCCAATTTGACATAACGATAATGCTGTTGTCAAATTATTTTCAAGTATTAAATAAAGACATGTTTGAAGTTCCCTATCAACAGTCTCCTTATCAAATGGGACAAATAAATATGATTCAAGTATTGTATTTTGTTGTTTATTTTTCTTTGATGTACCTGTACAATGTAAACCAAATAATTCCACGCCACCTGAGAAACAAAGACTATTCCAATAATCAACATAAACCGAACATGTTGATGTTGTTGATGAAATCAAATCTAGATGTAATTTTGGATCGATACGTAATGAATCAATGCGTGTTGGTAATTGTAATCCTTGAGATGGTATTAGATGTACTTGTAACATAGTATCAAGATAGGATATCCAATCATTATTCCATTTTAATTCTCCGCATGTTCCATCGATATTCATTTGATTGATACCACGAAATAAACCGGAATATTCATAACCACGAAGATTAAAATCTCGATAGATTTCATTGGTTTGTAAATTTTTATCATTATCATTGAATTTTATTTGTTGATGAAATTTTTGCATCGTTAATTGTTCACTTTGTGATATCCGTCCAGTAACAATAATAGTACTATTTTCAATAATTTCAAATGCACCATTTGTTGGTAAAATATTTACATAAAAAATAACTTTATTTGCTAATGAACAAATTGTAGCTCGATGTATTTGAACTTGTTCAAATAAAACAGACATTTGACGATAATCTTCATAGTTATGTAATTTAGCAAATGTCTTCCATACCAAAGTAAGATAACCAGTTGCAGGAAATAAACAGCGACCATCAATTTGATGACCAATTATAGATGAATATTCACTACCATCATTGAGATCTATTTCATGTTTAGCTTGTTGTGCTGAGCCTAATGATTGTGTAAACATTTCAAATGTGGGAATTTTCCATTGTTGAGAATGATCCCATTGAGCAGCAATTAAAGGTGATATAAATGGAACATTAACTGGTACAGGATATTGAATTGGTGCATAATTACACATAATATTTACATTAACACCTTCATTGTATAGTTTACCTAAAGGAAATTTTCATTAGTAATTGTAAACGTTTGAAAAATATCAACTCTGATACTTATTTTAACTCGAATTTTATCATTAATATGTAAATGTATATTTAGTATAGCAGACAAAAATTTCCAATACAATCTTTTAGTTCAAACCCTATGAGCTTGAATCCGTTGTAGGGAATTTTACTTATTCCATCTGGTATACAGTGCAAAGATGCATTCAAAATCGTCTCTCTTACATTTCTAAATTCCACATAGCTCTTATTTCACGAAAGTGAGTGCACTAATTCTTCATGATGATTATATACGTATATAGCACTTTTCTAGAAACCTTATTTCTAATAATTGACAAGTAGACTTTGTTTTTGTTTTTTACCTAAATTAGTATAGAAATATGCTACATGATCATGTGTGCCACGTTTCATTAAATTTAAATGTACACAATCAGTACTCAACGATCGTTTAAGAATAGCTAAAAGAAGACAATGCGGTGCTAGCTCAATGACAATTGCATTAGATGGAATATGTTGTAATGCTTCTTGAAATAGAACTGGACTACATAAATTATTAACATGATAATCTGGTGATGACGTTAATGCCAATGGTGTATTCCATTGTTTTTCTGGTACACTTGATGAAATCCATCTTGATGAACGTTGTTTATGTGGACCAACAATAATATTTTCTAGACATTTTTTTAATAATGGTGCTATTTGTAACATATAATGTGAATGAAAGGCCACTTGATTACAGGCAACTTCTTTAGCAAAAACCTTTTTTTCTTTAAGCTCTTCAACAAATTTTTCGATGCTTTCTTTTGGACCTGATACTGTTACTGTATCAAGTGCATTATGACATGCTGGTGCTATATCCGATGGACACATTTGTTTACATTCATTCCAAGTTAAACCAACAGCAGCCATACCACCTTTGTAATATAAAAAATTAATTTATCAATTATGAAAAACAAAAGATTCAATTATTTACCTGCTGGAAGATTTGCTTCTTGAATGCATTTGCCACGGAAATAAGCAGCTAAAATTGTTTCTTCAGCTGTAAAACATCCGTCAGCATAGGCACAACCTATAGGAAAATTTTTCAAATTTCTTCATTTTATTTCGTAAAATAAATATCTAATTACCTAATTCGCCAACACTGTGTCCAACGATGCCATCGGGTTGAATCCCCATAGCTTTTAAACAATCAACTAATGCAATTTGTATAGCAGCAATACTAACAAAACTATTGATTGGATAATCAAGATCACGCGGTGTTGATGATAGAATAAGTTTAAATAAATCTATATCATAATTTTTAAGCATAGCTGCACTTCTTTCAATAGACTGATGAAAGAATTTCAATTCCATTAAATCACGTCCCATACCAGACCATTGTGTGCCCATGCCGGAAAATACAAACCATATTGGTCTTCGCTCACTATTACATTTCTAAAATGAAACAAATCGAGAAACGATAATAGATGAGAAAAAGAGCATAGTTATCATTTACCTTGATTATTGTTGATGATTCTGACGAGTTTAATAAAGTAAAACCACGATATGGATGTGTATGTGATGGGTGAAATGAATTTTCTGTAATTAATGCTTGTAATTCAATATTATCTTGATATTCTTTTAAACGCTTAAGAATATTTTCACAACCATCAGCTGTACGAGCACAAGCAAATGCAAGACGTGGTTCTTTACGTGATGAATTTTCATTCTCTTGTCGATTTTGATTCGCTTCAAATATTGCATGAACATTAGCACCACCAAAACCAAATGAATTTATTGACATAAGTTTATTCGGTAGTCTAAAGGTAATTTTTGATGTAAAAATACTAATTCTTTATTGGAAATCTTACTTTGTTTTTTCCGTTACTACTTTAAGACGGCCATCGATAAGGCCTGGTATATCTGTATTGGGTGAATTATAATGTAAATTAGCTAAAAGAAAGCCAACATATAAGAATGAAAGAACAAAAATAATATTCGAATTTTTTTTTTACCAGGTATATGTCCATCTTGTATAGCAACCAGTAGTTTTGCTAGGGCAGCTACACCTGATGCAGGTTCTGGATGACCCATATTTGATTTTGTTGAACCTATTAATAATGGTTCATTACGTTTACTACAAAAGACTTGTGTAATTGAATTCATTTCTTGTGGATCACCTAATAAAAATTCAATAAATTATTGCTAAAAAAAATAATTTCTCTAAGTTTACCAGCACGTGTTCCTGTTCCATGTGCTTCAACATAACCAACGTGATTTGGATCAAGATGAATTTCATCATAAATACTTTCAAGTAATTTTTTTTGCATGTCACCATTGGGAAATGTAATACCATCTTTCTTCCAACCATCGGTATTCGTTTTTGAATGTAATAGTGTTGCATACAAACGTTTTGCATCTTGTCGTTTTTGTATGAATACAGTAGCAACTGTTTCAGAACGAACATAACCCGTACCACTTGAATCAAAAGCACGGCATGCACCATCATGCGAGAGCATTTGTAATTTAAGAAATTGTAATGATGTTTGAGGACGAAAACAAAGATTAACACCACCAATAATAGCTGCATCACATGCACCATTTCGAAGTGCATTTAGAGCACAATCAAGTGCTAAAAGACTAGACGAACAAGCTGTATCGATTGTATACGATGGTCCTTTGAAATCAAAAAAATAACTAAGCCGATTCGCAAACATCGATGTTGCACAACCAGTCATACTATAACCTTCAAGAGTTTGTGGATCGGTTGAAAAAGCATTTTGAGCATCGGAACCACTTGCACCAATGAAGACACCGGTCTTTGTTCCTTTTAATTTCATAGGATTGATGCCTGCATCGCATATAGTTTCATATGTAACTTCCAGTAGAAGACGTAGTTGTGGATCCATATTATGTGCTTGCTTTGGATGAACATTAAAAAATGCAGCATCAAATCGATCAACTTCCTTCAATTTCCCATTACGTGTCGGAAGGCCATATTGACCTTGTGGCCAACGACGATCATCAGATGTAACCATATCAATACCATTGAAAAGATTATAAGCAAATTCATCAATAGTATTCGCTTCAGGAAATCGACCACTAACACCAGTTATAACAAAATCATCGTTCTCATTTGTTGATAAAATTGGATGATGATAACCATTAGTATGAATATCATCAGCCATCGGTAATGACATGTTTTTAGTTTTTATCTGAAAACAACAATGCGTAATAGAATGAATGAAAAATGTATATTTATATATAATACTTAGTTTGTTGTTTTTTACATTCTACTTTTTAAGAGTGCCCTTGACTGTCTTGTAGACCAATAAATAAACGACAAATGAAAAAGGATGAACCTGTTTTTCAGTGCATATTGTAGAGAAGAGAGAGAGAGAGAGAGGAGGGAGGAGGCAGAGAAATTCATGACTCTGGCTATATTAAATTGACTTTAAAGTAAACAATAATATTTTTTATCATCGTGAACTACACTTGAGAATATAATCAAACGAGCATTTTTCGTTTCTTGCTTCAGGTCATTAAAATACGTAGGCGACCGAAGATCGAATAGAAACATGAGTCATGAACACGCTTCACCCGCATGTACTCTTCTGTACACACGAGAAACAGATAAAAGGCATATGAGATATTTGTTGGACAACGACCTATCTGATTACACATACACCATTAACTATGAGTCATCGGACAACTAAGTGAACTTTTTATATAGAACGAAATCTTCAAACTAATTTCATATCATTCGCTGTATGTGTCAACTCGCTCGTGATAATCATTTTCACTTGTATTTTCGAAATTTTCTCTCTTTTCATCATTCGAATGTGAAATTTAAAGAGATTTAATTCAGCTATGTTATTTTTTCTAATGTTCTCATTGACATTATATAACATGTACAAAACATAACACTTACAATAGTGAAAAGAAAATGAATAAAATTCTATGAGTGTCACCTTGATCTATCAGCGTTGATACGTCCGAGCTAGTTCTCAAAGTAATCGATTGCGTCTAAAATGGCTGAATCAAGTATTCTTCTACTTATATGAGCATAGATTCTTATATTTTCTCTCAAGACAGCGCTACTCTATTAGGTGAATTCATGACTTGTTTATTTCACAAAAATTGTAATTTAAGACGAATATCTCCCCGTAGGTAGTTTATCAGAATTCTGCAAATTATGATCAAATCTAAATAAAAACAACAATATACTCGCTTCGTTCCGTTTAATCATAATACAATGATTTCTTTAAAATGTGCTTTTGATATTTGTTCATCACTTTTTAGACAACATTTGATATCTAATCGGCGATTGGCTAACTATGTTTTTATAATAAACAAACGATTATTTGTTCAAATTGACCCATTTTGTTTGTCATTTGGATTTGTTCATATACATATATATTTGTGCAGTCACGTATATTTACCTAGAAACAAAAATTTAACTTCTAGTCGATCGAAAGTCTTATATGACTACATTCATTAGGCGTCATGATATTAATTAGAATCCTCGTGTCAATCGTCTCCTGAGCGTACCAGAGTATTAGTACATTTTTCTAAAATTTTCATAAAATGATACATGTACTATTGTTACCTTTTGTTTTTTGGAATTGATCGAATGTATCAAGACAAGATTTTAAATGCAGATTCCATATAACTATAATATAGTATGCCACATATTTAACTGTGGTTACGATGTTGTCGGCTGTGAATACTTTTAAAATGTTTTCTAGTAATATTAACTACCGTAACCATACTTTTTTTCTTTTGTGAACTGAAAATAGAAATTATGGGCGCATAATGGTGCGGTTTTTCATGTTCGAAAAAAATGTGTCATCGACTATACTGACTGTGTTATTTTTTCTGTTAAATATAACCGATGAATCATTTTCTCGAACATAAAAAGCGGCGTCAATCTAAACTCTTAACTTCTATGTTGAGTTGCTCAAAAGAAAACATGATGGAGTGATGGTTACCGTAGTTATTATTAAAAGCTTTCGAAAGTAATAGGCTATTGAAGGCTATTTATTCATCGAACAATTTTTAACGAATCCATCATATAACATAGTAAGATGTAAATATTCAAAATGTCATGTTTTTGTTATTTTAATTATTGAAAGTAAAACATAGAAAGAACAAGAAAGCTACAATTTACAATCGAGTTCTTCTGTAAAGGAATCAACGAAAATGTTTTCGACAAACTATGGAATTTTCAGAAAAGATGAGAAATAACCACGATGAAAAATAAATACTTAACTCGGTAGAGGAATGAAGGGTTCATTCTTCTATGTAACCAATAGGAAGTTCTAGGAACGCTACAGAGAATAGTTAAAAAGATAGATCATCCTAAATGTTGATCTTGAGATCGTTCGACTACATGCTCATTTTTTAATCTACCTTTCGAAAGTTATGAAATTTTCAGACAAGATTTTAAAAAAATTAAATGAAAACAATTCAGTTCGATCAATTAATTCATTTGCTATCTAACCCAATCAAAATATGTGATTTCGGATGTCTTTTATAAATACAGAAAGTTAAATAGAATTGTCAAAAACGGCCTCTTAAATATGTATGCTAGGCAAATTTTCGAATTGTATTCAGGTTATAAAATCTGTTTCCGAGTTTCTTTTCTTCTTACAAAGATGAAGATCATGAACTAGAAAAGATTTGACGCGGAAACAGAACTAATGATGACTGACTGTCCTAAAGTTCTTTAGGTGGTATTCTCTGGAATGTCAAGACAAACCAATAGAATCAGTTTGCTTTGAGGGTGTGTACAGGCATACTTCTGTTTCTTACTGTAGAAATAGATAGTTAAGAGATCGAATTTAACTTGAATCTCCCAGATTTTTTCGATTTTTCCTTTGCTGTAGGTGCATTTGACTGTCGAAAAACTAGATACGATCCAGATATGAATGACTTTTTTTCCTATTACATATCATGCATGAAAAGTTCAAGTCTCAAATTATTCTAGAAGCTACAGTACGAACTATTTACATTTGTTTATTTTGAACAAAATTATTCGTTTTCTAATATAACAAATTGAATGAAAGAAAACTGAAAATGTAACTCATTCGGAGTGAATATCTTCTTGTGACCGTTAATGTTATTTAGTACCGACAAAAAACTAAATTGATAATAAAATGACCAATATTGAAGAGCATTGCTAGCAGGGTTGCCAAACCTCCTGATTTAGCCAGGAGAATCCTGGTTTTTAGACTTTTCTCCTGGTTAAAAAATCTCCTGGTACCAGGAGCTGTTTTTTAAGGTTTTCTCCTGGTTTCTCCTGGTTTTTTCAATTCGGTTTCATTTTGGAGGTTAATGACATTTTGAATCACTAACGTAAGACAAATCATGAAAAGAGAAAAGAGAAAAACACAAAAGAGAAGCATCACACTATTTGATGAATGAAACGACTAATAAAAAAGTTTGTTTTCATTGATATATCTAAACTAAGATTATTACTTTTGTAGAATAATTCAATGGTAAGAACTTATATGCTATAGATAAAAAAAGACTTCTTTCGACATTTATCGAATTTTTTATACGGAAATAGATAAAAATCGGTGAAGCATCAAATTCATTACAGGGAAATCTTGTATCACAGCTTTTACTACCTCTGAAAAGTCCTGATTCTGTTTCACTAAAACAAAATTCAAACGACTGTGAAATGATTAGTAATATAGAATACATCTGACTATCTTAGTTTTTTCTTACGCAGCATTTAGACAACAATGTGCCCGTCAATAGCTCAGCAGCAGAAAATATCAATCAGTTTCGTGAACGAAAGTTCTCCTTTTCTTCGAATAAAGACAGCCAAATAGCTTCATGATTTCGATAAATATCTTCTGTTTCTTCTCCTGGTTTAAAAAAATCTCCTGGTCAACTCCTGGTTTTTTCGGCAGAAACTCCTGGTTTTAGCAGCAGTGGACAACAGTACCAATCGATCGGGAAACTGTTCCACTTTAAGCAGAAATGGTTCACCCATAAAAAATTATCAATAGTAAGGAGAAATGGAAAAAAAATTCATATATATATATGCATATATCATATGCTTTTGTTGACCGACCATAATGGTTTGATTCAAGCAGAACTGGTTAAAAAATATAGGTAAATGCTTTTCACAAACAGAGATGGAAAACAAAAAATTCATATATAAGACGAAAAAATAATAATCAATGTCTCCCAGTAATTTATCCATTTCTCCTTGTAAGGGGGGAACGGTACAACCATTTCTCCTTAAAATAATACCGTTTCTGCTGAAATAGAGCTGTTTCTGCTAGAAACTTCCCTCTAAGACGAAAAAAAGATAATCAATACCTCCCAGTAACTTATCCATTTCTCCTTGTAAGGGGGAACGGTTCAACCATTTCTTCTTAAAATAATACTGTTTCTGCTGCAATAGAACCATTTCTGGTTGAAATTTGTCTGAGAGGCGATAAGGATATGATCGATTTCTCTCTGTTTTTGGTGTAGTTCTGCTTAGAAAGGATCTGTTCCTGATTAAGCGTTTCTTCTTGACTTTTTGTGGGTAAACAATTTCTGCTGTAAATGGAACGGTTTCTCGATTTTTTGGGGTGTTGTCCAGCGCTCTGTCCATGTCGATAAGACATTTTTTGAAAGTATTAAATTGTGATACGTCTTCATGTTTTCCAGTCTTATTTACATAATAATACTATCAATAAGACGGTAGAAATGAGGACAAATATTATCAACCAGAATCTATTTTCGTGCCATTCATTATTAAACAATGATTTAACGAGAGCAGGAAAACAAAATGATTGATTGGCTTGTTCTTTTGTCTTACCTATATGCAGTTATCCTATATATCATTTTAGTTTAGTACCTGAACAACTTATTTATCAAATACAACTTCCGCCACTACCGTTTGTCGATAAATTCTTAGTATAGAGAACATCAAGTGTCCATTTCTTTCACTTTGACGCTTGGCTATGTTCTCATCAATCAATCAAGCAACCCTCAAGTTCTATTTTTGACACGATAAACAATATACTTGTATATGGCGTGCGACATCAAATATAAGATATGCATTTTTCGTGCAAACAATATTTACAAAATAGTCATATCAATAAAATTTCTCACGTGTTTTCTCAGCACGCACAAACAAATAATAAAACACACATAAAGAGTCAAGATAGATGTATTCTTGTATCAGCTATTGATCAACTGGAAATCAAGTCAATCATCACTACTATAGGTTCATATGTTATTGAACTCGATTGATTATTTGTTTTTGCTTGATTAAAAACAACTTAGTGCTAATTTTTCTGCTTCCGAATACGGATGATACATTTACGTTAATTTTAAATTAACGTTAACTAACTCGCAATAAATTAAATGGTCCACCCCTACTTCCGAATGCTAGCATTATAAAAAAATTTTTTTTTTATTTCATGTATTCAACCAATCATTTTTCGCTTTTATTTCGTCTTGATTTAAATACATATCAGTCATCGCACGAACCTCATTTTTCTCGGCTTGATATTTTTAATTAACTATTCCTTTACGTATATCGGTTTTTTGATAGTGCAAAACTATTGCACCACCTTAACTATTCCTTAGTAGACCCTATCGACGTTGAAAAACATGCACTTGAATATGTATCAAAATAAACAAATGTGACAGAAAAAAAATGCCTAAGACATTTATTTGTTTTTCCGTTTATACCTCAATCAGGTATAAAGCTAGAATATCTTACATAGTATTGAGTTTTTGTTTTGTGTAATAGTCACTCAAGCGATTCCTCAATTATCGGTAAACTTATCTCTATTTTAAATCCATAGGTAACTTATTATTCGTTCTTGACGTGCGTTCTTTTCTGAACTTTATTGATAAAGCACACTGTACAGCAACAATATATGACTGTATTGAATATGTATAGGATGATAGGTGATCATAATACTTGTTGCAATTATACTGCATGATTATTCAAGTGTGAAAAAGCGTGACGTTGGCAAGGTGATAAGAATACAAAATATTCACATCCTCTTTCATTAGTACTTTCATCGAATCCGCGTTGAATAATGATTGATGATTACAATGAAAAAGTATCCAGCAAAAATGGAGACATTTCTGATTTAGGTCCACATGAAATTACCAATAGAAAGTATGTTCAATGATAATTTTAATTATAATATTTTCTCTCGTTCTCTATTATATAGTGATGTTTCTTCGAATAGTGCGCAAAAACTCAAGAAATCTAGATTCTTTCAAAAGTTTCGTAATACCGATGACCAAGAAGAAGTAGTAGCAGTAGCAAAACCTAAAGAATCTGTAAGCTTACTTAATTTGGTAAGATACTCTTGATTTATTTTGAGAAAGAATTTAAATATAGAGTTTAGTTTCGATATGCCACAAAACTCGATTTAATCTTAATGCTTTTTGGTACTGCATCAGGTCTAGCCAATGGAGTTATTTTACCAATCATGATTATTGTATTCGGAGGTATTCTAAGTAAATTTACCTCACGATCGACGGACGCATGTACATTGAATTTTACGGCGCTTGCGATTGAAAGCTGTCCAGAAGGTTACACATTATCAGCTTCGAATTATTTCTCATCATTGTCGTAAGTAAATATTTAAAAGAAGGAAAAATGCTCGAAAACTTTTTATCATTGTTTTTTTTTTAGTATTTGCAAATTTAATTTAACATTCGATCTTCAAAGCGAAATAACTCAGCAAACACTATACTTAACCGGTATTGGTTGTGCTAGTATTGTACTCAGTTATTTTCAAGTCATATGTTGGAGTTTTACAGCAGAACGACAAACGAAGGCAATCAGACAAAAATTATTTCAATCAATTCTTCGAAAGGAAATCGTTTATTTTGATTTGCATAAAACTGGTGAACTGAATACAAAATTAACAGATGATGTAGATAAAATTCATGACGGAATCGGTGATAAACTTGGTGCGACGGCACAATTTACAGCTTCATTTTTGACTGGATTTACTCTTGGTAAATTTATTCATAAATACAAATCATATTTTGTAATATATTTATTATATAGGTTTTGTTTATGGATGGAAATTAGCATTGGTTATATTATCTATAGCACCATTACTATTTGTCTCAGCTGCGCTCTTTGCCAGAGTATGTTTTGTTTTATTTTAAAAATCAAAACGACATTAAAATTGATCTTTATAATACCTTTTCTACAGCTTGCTTCCGGTTTGACAGCAATGGAATTAAAAGCTTACGGTAGAGCAGGAGCAGTTGCTGAAGAAGTATTTAGTTCAATACGAACCGTTCTATCGTATGGTGGACAAGAACGAGAAGAGAAAAGGTTTTTATTCAATAATAAATATTCTAATATCTTTCACTACTTTCTGTAATACCATTTATCTTTTGTTTATAGATATGAACAACATCTCGAGGACGCTAAAAAAAGTGGTATAAAGAAAGGTGCCATCAATGGTATTACGATAGGTACAGTATGGTTTCTGATATATGGTGCATATGCGTTAGGTATTTAGTATATACTATAGTGATGAAATTTTTATGCATCTATTGTATATTTTACAAATAGCATTTTGGTATGGAGCAAAATTGATTCGAGAAGATCACTACAACATTGGTGATGTTTTTATTGTAAGTTGAAAATATTTGCCTGAATTTATAATTCAGTTTACAATGATAGTAACAATAATGATTATTTTCAGGTATTCTTTTCAATTATCATTGCTGTTTTCAATTTGGGTCAAGCTAGTCCACATATTCAAGCGTTAAGTCAAGCTCGAGCTGCTGCTTACTTAGTATGGGAGGTTATTGATGCCGTATGTAAACAATTAAGTTTCGTACAGATTAATTATTTTAGTTCGTACTCATTTATTTTATAGCCATGCAAAATTATCAGTGATTCAAAAACAGGCGTGACAAAAGATGATCTTACTGGTGATATTCGCTTTTCGCATGTTCATTTTTCTTATCCATCACGATCGACAGTTAAAATTCTAAATGGCATTTCATTTGATATTAAACATGGTCAAACAATTGCACTTGTTGGATCATCTGGTTCAGGAAAATCAACATGTGTACAATTATTACAACGATTCTATGATCCTGATGAAGGTTCAATCTTTGTTGATGATCGTCGAGTCGATGAGTATAATTTAAAATGGCTAAGAGAACATATTGGTGTTGTTAGTCAAGAACCAATTTTATTTCAAGCAACTATCCGAGAAAATATTCTATTTGGAAGAGATACAGCAACTGATGCAGAAATTCATGAAGCAGCAAAAATGGCTAATGCACATAATTTCATTATGGAGCTACCTGATGTAAGTGATATTAGAAATATTAGTAGTTTTGATTATTTGCGTGTACATGCATCTTCTGTAGAAATATGAAACTCAAGTCGGCGATCGTGGAGCTACACTTTCCGGTGGACAAAAACAAAGAATTGGTAAGTGTACATTAAGATTACATCTTGCAATTTTATAATTGTTTTTGTAGCCATTGCTCGAGCCTTGGTTCGAGATCCAAAAATTTTGCTTCTAGATGAAGGTAAACTAAAATATTCAATTGTTTGCCTTTTCATAATTCTACATGTTTCTATATAATAGCAACTAGTGCACTTGATAATGAAAGTGAAAAAATAGTTCAAGTAGCATTGGATCGGGCAGCTCAAGGTAGAGCGACTAGAAATTTCATTGACCTATTTCTATTATAACATTGCGAATCATTATCCTTATAGGTCGTACAACATTAGTGATTGCACATCGTCTATCGACAATTCGTAATGCTCATAAAATTGTTGTCTTGAACAAGGGTGAAGTTGTTGAAGAGGGTGATCATGAATCATTGATGGAGTTGCGGGGAACTTATCATAGTCTTATTGAACAACAACATTTACGTCAAATTGAAGAAGAAGAAAAGTTAGCTTTTGAACGCAACCAATCGTTGACAATTGATCCACTTGAAGAAAATCAATTAGATTTCTTGCGAAAACGTGCGTCAACTATTATTAGTATGACTCCATCAGCCAAGATTGTATTGTTTGACAAAACACGAATTTCAATAACCGATGGCAATGTAGTAATAGAAGAGAATACGGACGAGAAGAAGAAAAAGGTAAAAATGAAAATGAAAATAATTTCTATTTCATTCACTATGATTTATTAGGAAAAGAAACCTAATATTGCATTCCAAATGTTCTTAATGAATAGACCAGAATGGTTATATATAGCGATTGGATGTGTCTCATGTCTATGCAATGGTGGTATTCAACCAGCATTTGGTGTTGTTTTAAGCAAGCTCACGGCGGTAGATTTTGTTTTTCCATAATATTCTGAATTTTATTTAAAGCTGTTTATTATTATTATTGAATAGGTCTTTCAAGAATGTGATCCTAAAGTTCAAGAAGAGCGAGTTATACTCTATGTTCTTTTGTTTGTTGGCTTTGGTGTTCTTATGTTAACTACGTTATTTCTTCAGGTACCTTCTTTTTTTAAAATAATTCTTAAAGTATTTATTTCTTTGATGATTTAGGGCTTTTTATTTGCTTGTTCGGGGGAAGCTCT
Organism: Rotaria magnacalcarata; assembly: GCA_900239745.1. NCBI lineage: Eukaryota > Metazoa > Rotifera > Eurotatoria > Philodinida > Philodinidae > Rotaria > Rotaria magnacalcarata. The sequence goes on along the minus strand of OENM01000397.1, from coordinate 61,693 downwards.
AACAAAAAGATTACGATCTAAAACATTTCATAGTATTCTACGTCAAGAAATCGCTTATTTTGATGATCCAAATAACAATACAGGCGCATTATGTACACGTTTAGCAACTGAAGCATCTGCTGTACAAGGAGCGACTGGTGTTCGTATTGGTTTAACATTACAAAATTTAGCTGCACTTGGTACTGGTATTATAATTAGTTTCGTTTTCTCTTGGCAATTGACATTGCTTATACTTGGCTTTGTTCCATTTATGGTTATCGGAGGTTTTTTACAAAGCCGTTTGATGACTGGATTTGCTAGTAAAGATAAAAAAGCTTTCGAAAATGCTGGAAAGGTTCGTTATTCTTTTTCACGAAAAATCCTATCCATCTGACGGTAGCCGCTCTTTAGGTAACAGTAGAATCTATACAAAATATTCGAACAGTCGTACAATTAACCAAGGAAGATTATTTTTACGAACAATACTGTTCGCTTCTTCAAGTTCCTTATCGGTATCATATTTGTTTTTGTTTTGTGAATTTAATCTGGCATCTATTATTATATTTCTTATTATAGATCATCTATAAAACGAGCAAATCTCTTTAGTATATTCTTTTCAATAACCAATTCAGTCATGTTCTTTAGTCTAGCGGCGCTATTTCGATTAGGTGCTTATCTTGTAAATCAACAAAAAATCACATTTGAAGATCTTCTATTGTAAGAATCATTATATTTCGAATATGATCATTTTATTGTATTTCAGGTGTTTTAATTGTATTGTATTTGGTGCCCAAAGCGTTGGACAAACAGCATCTCTGTAAATATTCGATATTATTCAATGAAAATCCTATAGATTTTTACTTACTTTATTAGTGCTCCAGATTATAGAAAAGCTGTTGATTCCGCTGAGAAGATCGTCGAACTATTGAATCGACAACCAGCTATTGATAATAGTTCACGTGATGGTGATGAAATAGTTAGTCAATATGAATTATTTTCGATGATACCAATCTCTTTTTATCCTTATCTTTTCTTTAGTCTAACTTCGGTGGAGGATTGGAATTTGTTAATGTCAATTTCATCTATCCAAATAGACCTGAATCTATCGTTTTGAAAAATTTCAAACTTAAGATTTCACCTGGTATTTTATATTTCGATTTATTCATTTCTTATTATTAGCTTTCTGTTTGTTATAGGACAACGCATTGCACTCGTCGGTAAAAATTTAATTGTTTCGTTTTCTATAATGTTTTCCATACGAATATAGCCCTGTTTTATATTTAGGTACATCTGGCTGTGGAAAGTCAACAACCATTCAGCTGGTCGAACGTTTCTACGATCCAACTATTGGCCAATTGGTTAGTTCATTTCTTTCATCACATATTTCATATGAATGCTTCCATTTGTTTTTTAATAAAGTTAATCGATTCCAAAGATATTCGAAGTCTCAATCTTCAATGGTATCGATCACAAAGTATGTAATTCACTTTATTCTTCATCTTTCTTTTATATGAAAATCGATGTCTTCAGTTGGCATTGTTTCACAAGAACCAGTTTTATTTGACATGTCAATAAAAGAAAATATTGCCTATGGTGATAATAGTCGAGATGATATTCCAATGGAAGAAATCATTGCAGCAGCTCAAAATGCGAATATACATTCTTTTATTCAAACACTTCCACATGGATACGAAACTAATTGTGGTGCAAAAGGAGCTCAACTATCAGGTGGACAAAAACAAAGAATTGGTAAGATCAAATATCAAAAAAACTAGCATCTATTTTTTATATTTAGCTATTGCTAGAGCATTAGTTCGAAATCCAAAAATATTGTTATTTGATGAAGGTAAGAAACGTATGAAAACAATTTTTTCATCAAATACATCGATATAATTATTTAGCAACAAGTGCATTGGATAGTGAAAATGAGAAGATAGTTCAAGAAGCATTAGATCGCGCTCAGCAAAATCGAACTTCAATTACAATAGCACATCGTTTATCAACAATTCAAAATGCAGATATGATTTGTGTTTTGCATAATGGAGTCATAGTTGAAAGTGGAACTCATGAAGAATTAATCGCCTTACACGGTCGTTACTATCATTTAGCGGCTGGAAAACTTAAATAAATGTTATATTTCGTTATCTTTTTTTTGTATTTAAGAAAAGAAATAGAATTCCATGGGATTTTAACAATTATTACAAAAGTGTATAATGGAAAAATATTTTTCATAAACAAAATCTCTATTAGATGCATGCGCAGTGTGGGTGCTCCCATAGGCATGTAAAGTAGGAATGATACTCAAGATTCGTATTAGCTTCCTAATTCCAGCTCAGATCATATTTCAAATTCATACTCCAAATTCGTAGATTTACCCTTATAAATTAGAATTATATGATGAAGATCCTGTTCTCAACGAGACGAGTGTATGCGTTAAATTGATCTCTTGACTAACGGGTGCGCCAGAATAAATGTCCTTCTTTGTGCTTTCTGAATAGCTCCATCATTTTTTATTCCCTAGGCTTGAATTTTCTCCTAAAGATTCACCATTCAATTTTCTACGAGATTTGTATTACAAATTTTTCTGTTGAAAATTAAGTCAAGAAATTTAAAAATAATTATTCAACACGTACTAAACGACCACCTCGGTCGAAGAAAACGATCAGTAAACGGTCGTATACGATACAAATACGGTCCGTTTTACGTGGCGTATTTTTCCCGTATAACAGTAGCAGTAATACGGCCGTATATTCTATAGAATACGATAATATTACGCCGGCTTTACGAGGTTTTACGGCTGATATACGGTACCCGTGTATGGCTGTAATACGGCGCCTGTTAAAACGCCTTAATACGACTTAAAAGGGCCGTTTTACGACGGAATACGATGCAAAAACGACTGTTTACGGTGGTCCGTTTTGATTGACCTGGGAAAATTTCAAGGTCATTTTTAAAATAGACTTCCCAATATTTTTCACGGTTACACAAAAAATGAAACAAAATCGAAGATATTTCTGAGTACATTTAAATGTGCTCTTTGTCGAGACTTAGTTCATAATCCGTTGAAATTGCAATGCTGATCAAAAAGCTGACTTTTAAAAATATTATTCAAAATGACTGAAATCAAATATTTGTCGCCAACTGAGTTGAATGAAAAAATTAAAAATCAATTTTCATCTCCGATTATGGTACACTAGTCATTTTCCATCAAAATAAAAGATTCCGAACCCAAAAGACGCTATTTTGGTTTAGCTATGCCTCTTTTTCCAGGAGTGCCGAAATTGACGATTGAAAGAGCTGAATTCTCGAAACTTTGAAAGAAAAGAAAGATACATGTAGTGCCCCGTAAGGATGAGCGTGGAAATTTCTCAATTATGATCGATCGAACGAGGTTTTCAAGGGCTACGAAATTCGTATGTTGTTTAATTTTTTTCATCATCAGCTGACGAAACACTCGGAAAAAGCTATTTTTCAGCTTTGAAACTTGATCGTATTATACATGCTGAATATTCATTTTTTAATTTCTTCACTTTATGTTCAACATAAAAATTTGTAATACAAATCTTGTAGAGAATTGAATGGCGAATCTTTGGGGAAAAATTCAAGTCTAGGAAAAGAAAACGATGAGCTATTCAGAAAGCACAAAGAGGGACATTTATTCTGGCGCACCCGTTAGTATCTTTTTTAAATCCAAGAATACGTTTCGACACATCGTGCCCATGCGACTAATTGTCCTAACGTATCATATTTTATTCAATACGTTTTTTTCTGAACTAGTTAGACTAATTGAACAAAACAGATTTTGAAAAATTTAAGATTCATAATAAGCAGTGAATAAGAACAAACTAAATGTTCTAGTGATTGAAGCAACAGTCAATCACTGATACGCTAAAGGTTGCAAAAATGAGTTATGCTAAGTGAAAATTGCTCACTCTATCTATACATACGTGAATCATTTTTTGAGCGTGAGTTTATGAGTAATATTTTGTTTTCGATTATTTGCATCTACATATGTTATCTTGTAAACTAAAACTTCATCTACAAGCATACATCGCAGCGTTGGTCAGGATTCCAGCGAAAAAATACATTTACAAAGGACGTTCCAGTCGGGATTTATCAAGACACTGCGATGCATGTCTACGAATAAGTTACGCAACTTCTTACGTCTAACCTTCATCACACTCCAAACCCTCATTCGGATCCTGATTTCCCTTCGTAATCTATTTTGACTGGAGTCTCTATCCACTATTCTTATAGACTCTCTTGGAGGTGAACCAATGCAAAGCTGATGTTCCAAGCAAAATTTTGTTATTTCGAAATAAAAAAAGATGAAGCGTTAAGGTTTGAACCAAACAGGTCGAACTTTCATTTCTATAGTTTTCAACGAATAGTGTTCACCCCTAAAAGCATACCAATTGACACCTGCAGCGTACATTGTTGAACGAGGTCCCCGTAAATATCCACCATTCAAATTAGATTCATGGCAACTACTATACCACCAGGCTCCATTATACCTTTGCGCACATGATTCAGTGTATACATCATTATCTTGATCCTTCGCTGAAAACTGCATGTTATTCTGAGAGCTGAATGAATCTCCCGCGTCACCCTTCACATAGGATCCCACCATCAATCGATACTTGTCAGCTTCATTTGATATTCGAAAAGAGCTGTATTCTGCACATCGTTTTTGTGCATCAAAATCTTCTAGATCGACTCGTAATTGATACGAATCTTGATTTGTCAAAATCGATAAACGATCATTGCCTAACCAAAACTGTCGCTGTAGGTCGCCGAAGCCTCGTTTATATTCGAGCCAAGTTCGATAGAAATCTTCTCGAGGCGTGTAATCACCTCGTTGTTGAAAGACAATCCAACCACCACTATCAGTGTTCATGTCACACAGAACTTTGATCGATTTTCCTATGTATACCAATAGAAATAGATGTAGAAAAGAGGCTGAAAAAGTGGAAATATCTTGTCGTGGCCAACTTTCATAAACGCCAGTGGGATGTGGAACATTATGTAAACTTTGTTCCTTCAAGTAGATCGCTGCACAATCTTCAGGAAAGTCGCTAAAAGCTGAAGTACCTTCAGGTAACGTACGACGTTTTGTCGAAAGATTTCCAACTAATCCGCGAGTTAAATCTGCATTCAGATCAAAGGTGTACCCTAGTCTCCCAGTAGCTACGACAATGACGAATGCCGTGATCAGTTACGTGCGCATTGTTGATTGGTTTTCAGGTAACACTGTTTCAGAACTGACTACCGTTGTGTATACTTATATATACCATATCTTCATTGATGTGATTACGAAGCAACTCGAAACTGGAAAATGTGAAAGTTGGAAATTCAGGCTACACATATGAAATCGCATCAGTTAAAACTTGGAACGAGCTCGAGAGTGTGAATATTATGTGACTAATTTCAGTTGTTGAGCATTATGCATTTTCATACACCCCTGGAAACACGCTAACGCATATTCGCACCCAGATGGACATCCTAGAGTATCCCGCTTCTAGAAAAGCTACGATTGTGGTATGATATACTAGAAATGATTTCTATATCATTGAGTCTGTATATTATCTGTGATGAATAACTTCACTAAAGAAGCGTTTCATTCTTGAAAGCGTCAGATGCTTCAGAAAGACACACTAATAACTGCATATTTTATGAGAAAATGTCTGTTAACCATACAACGGGACATTCGATCCCAACCTAAAATTACGAGAAAAAGAAAACACTCGAATTCATACAGAAAGGGGGCTTCTGGGGGCTTTAGAGTTCTATCGATATACATGCATGTATGTGTCTTTTTTTTTTCTTGGCACTGGAGAGCTTTGAAGTACTTCGACAGTCTTGTGTGAAGGTTTTTGAACATCCCAACACAAAAAACTGTTACTGTAGTCCCTTCGGGATTAAAGCGTGAAGTAGGACGTAACTGTTAGTTCTTGTCATAAAAAAGCATTGCTATACCTATTTCTGGAGCTTTTCTTTCATTATACTTAGATGTATCGCCTACAAGTGAAAAACAAAATCAGCTGATCGATTCTATCAATATTGTAGTCCTATCTGGTCATTGCTTGTACGTTGATAGGATCCATCACAGCCTACCATGACATCTAGAGGTGNCTATAAAGGTGTATCATAGTTATAGCCGCCCATATCTATCCTTCCTGTGCTTCTAATGCCGTTTCTGATGAATCCAAAGCCTGCCTCTCAAACTTTGTGTAGACTAATTCATTAATTAGAGTGTAAGTAGCTAATTAATTAAGACATATCTGGAAGGAATTCAAATCCTACTCTTAACCCGTGAACTGTTCTGCACCTGTCTGTGATACTGGTATCACCTGTGGGTAACGATCTATGGGAGGGGGGGGGTCAAAATTTCTACCCTAAACACTTCAACACTGCTTTCAGGTCATCTTTCACACAAGAACGCATACATACTTATATATCGATAGAATTCCAAAACTCCCGAAACCCCCTAGCCCTCTGCCCCACCAGCTAAAAACAAACACACATTCACTTCCACTCTGACTGTTTTGCACAGAAAAAAGATCAAACTTTCATCGTTCGACGTTATGAACAATATGCTTTTGATAAAGTGGCAACTTTCACAATTTCACTTGTGTAGAGTTCTTCATGTTTATAGAAACGTATTGGTATTGTTTTGGAAGAAAAACAGGAAATGGTTGCATCATCCCCGCGATCATCGGAAAATTCTTTCAGCAAGAAAAGCGGTAATAGTTTGACTATTTATGGATGTATTGGATTGATTAACCAATATACAAATACAAAAACATTTTCTGGGTCTCAGAGAAACTCTGACTGTTATTTTCAGAAACTCCACTCAGGTCATATTCGATGGAGAAGCGCTAGGATATCCTGTAGTCAGTCTAGAACACATTCTTCTTGTCAATTATATAGATATCTGCATGGAAAAGAAAGAAGACGATGCTCAATAATCGTCAATAAGATAGTTCTCCTCATCAGTGAATGCGAAGTGGCACTCAATATTTTTCCGATCCTTAGAGCGTAGTACTGAAAATCACTCATGCGGAAGAGTACTTGTTTGATGTTGTAGAATATAACAATGATTTTTTTATTATGAAACTACATAGAGGAGCATTAAGGTTTGAACCAAGTAGGTCGAATTTTCATTTCAGTGTTTTTCAATGAGTAGTAAACGCCTCTAAATGTTAACCAATTGACACCTGCACCGTCTATTGTTGGATGAGGTCCCCGCAAATATCCTCCATTCAAATTAGAATGATGGCAATTATTATACCACCAGGCTCCATTTAAAATTTGCGCACATGATCCAGGGTTCAGATCATTATCTTGATCCTTCGTTGAAAACGGTCTGCTATTATGGTAACTTAATGAATCTCCCGCGTCACCCTTCACATAGGATCCCACCATCAATCGATACTTGTCAGCTTCATTTGATATTCGAAAAGAGCTGTATTCTGCAAATCGTTTTTGTGCATCAAAATCTTCCAGATCGACTCGTAATTGATACGAATCTTGATTTGTCAAAATCGATAAACGATCATTGCCTAACCAAAACTGTCGCTGTAGGTCGCCGAAGCCTCGTTTATATTCGAGCCAAGTTCGATAGAAATCTTCTCGAGGACTGTAATCGTCTCGTTTTTGGAAGACAGTCCATCCACCACCATCAGTATTCATGTCACACAAAACCTTGATCGGTTTTCCTACAGGGAATAAAAGAGAAAATTGTGCAAACGAGGGTGAAAAAAGTGGAAATACCTTGTCTCGGCCAAATTTCATAAACACCAGTGCGAGGTGAAACACCATGTATGCTATGATGTTTCAAGTAGATATCTGCGCAATCTTCAGGGTACTCGCTAAGAGAGGTATTGGAACCTGCTTGTTTTGAAGTGTCAACCAAAAGTCTTCCAGTCAAACCACGAGCCAAGTCGACATTGAGATCATATTGGGAAGTCAGTCTAACAGTATCCGCGATAAGTAGAAAGAGGGATATCAGCAATGTCTGCATCTGGTAAATTTGATTTTGAATAACGACAGGATTTCAGTCGGCATTACATTTAGACCGCGTTTAAATACTACGAATGGATGAATTAGCTCCGATGCATTAAACACGTTTATTCTGCAATACAAAGTGATTTCCATAATGCAAATTGCAGGAA
>OENM01000397.1:24359-53456 GCA_900239745.1 Rotaria magnacalcarata | reverse complement strand
CGACGCCGCCGCTGTGGAAAAAATTTTAAGAATTTGTAGCAGCCGCCGCTGAAGACATTACTCATCCAAATAACGAGCCGCTGGAAATTTTCAAAAATTGAAAATTGTTGCCCGCCGCCGCCGTTCAACCCTTCGGCTGACACCTCTACATCCCCATAGCACACCCAGTGGGTGCGGAAGCAGGGGTGTGTGGGGTAGTGTGTGCAGACCTTCTAATAAATGGAAATTTTGAACTTTTCACCAACGAAAGAGAGACGATCGTATTTGTTTATTTCATAGTCTAATATTCAAAGAAAAGAAAAAATATCGGCAAACCTATTGCATACTATATTGTGTGATTACACATTGACATTGATTGTGCTTTACTAGGAATTCAATTGAAACCAAAATTGATAGTAGTCTTTCGTCAATTTAACTGAATCCAAGGGTGTCGGTAGTATTTGATCAATTTTCAAACTGAAACATGCACGCTTATCGCTCACTTTTAATCTTTTTCTATTCACTGATCTAAATTTAGTGCGACAGTTTGTTTATAATTAAATCATATGTCAGATTCAAATGTCTGACGAAAGTGAGAAAGAAAATTATCAGTCAGTAGTGTCAAACTTGAAACTTGAATTCAGTTGAAAATAGAAAATTTCAACTTTCAACGTATGGCGATATAGCTATGTGTGAGTCACCATTCTTCAGAATGCTATTGGTTTAAAAGTTGAAAATTGAAAATTTCAATTTTCAATTGAATTCAAGTTTCAAGTTGGACATATATGAAGAATCTATTCAACTATTGAGTTTCTCCTCTATGAAAATATCTAAATTAGTTCAAATCAGGATTGCCACCTCTTCCGCTTTTTGAGGAAAATTTCCGCTTTTTCGTATAAAACGTGTTGCATATCAAACACACGTACAGAATAATATTTGATATTATTGAATCAATTCTTATTGTTTACAAATACCGTGAGTCATCAATCTTTTATGTTTTGAAATTTTTATGAAAAAAAATGAAATCCAATAGATATGAAAAAATGCCTGATATTCTCAGAAGCATTACAAATCTGCAACAGTGTAAGATACCGCTTTTTTCCGCTTTTTAGACTTCATCAGGTGGCAACCCTGGTTCAAATCTTATTTTTCTGTTTAACATTTCGTAGATGAAGCACACCTTTAGACATTTGATTTTATTCAAAATAAGGGATATTGTTCATTATTAGAATAGCATACCAAACAGAAGATATAAATTAAATTTACGTAAAAAAAATGTTCATTCAAGAGCCACAAATACGAATTCATTTAATTCAGAAATGAAAATCTTACATAGAAAACAACAATAGATATAATTAACATTTACATCATGATTCATCTCTAAAACTACATATGATTATTTACGTTCGATAGTTGTAAGTTATATGATCATTTTTTTATTTTCTAAATATTTATTAGCATTAAGTAAATTCGATAATTTAAAGGCCAGTCTAATAATATATCCCTAAAATTAAAATTGATTACATCTTTATAAAAAAAAACATATCTTCTTATGACAATAATATTTACCTGGAGAAATAATATTACAAAGAATATCATCAAACAGATCAGAATAAAAATGATGACTGGAACCATACCCACGGAATATTTTTCAAAGATCAATGGTATTATAATAAAATTTATCAGACTCAAATAACTTAATATTAAATCTAGCATAAGTAGCATGGCGAACTAATGCAAGACAATAACTTGTTTAAAATAGTTCATAAAAATAAAACATACTAGACGTAAACCTGTTACGTGATATCGATCGGCAGCAATTAATCCAAAGCCAAAACATAAAAAAGATAAAAACGGTAAGAATCGAAAAACTACATTGTACGATTCAAATCCCAATGTAAAGTCAAGCGCATACGAATAAATAACAACAATCACACTTATCGTAGATAGAACCTAAAAGTAGATCTTAGAAAATTTTATTTATCTCACATACTTTTCAATGAAAAAAACAAAAACAAAATTGATCTAAATAATAATTAAATTCAAAAACGATCGTATTTGTTATAGAATTTCTAATTGAACTAAAACATGTTTTATAGTTTCCTTTAAAATAACTTACAAATTCCATGAAAATTAAGAGAAGAAGAATTTTCCGTGTACGATCAATTTTTGCCAGTTGAGACATTGTTGAATATTTATATGTTCCATCAGAAACATCAATGCGAGCTTTCGTATCATTATTTAATGGTTCGAAATCCATAATACTCAGAGGAGATCTCTGTTATTTGTTGGCAATACTAAATATACAGAAATAAATTTAACTTGTAGACTGAGGGAAAAGGTTACGACTGCCGATTCTTCTTCTTTCTATATGCAAATATTTATCAAAGATCTTTTTTTATTCTGATATGTACGATCTAACCAATCCGAGATCTATTTTATTTTTTAGTTATTTTCCCACCTACTCTTTACGAAGGCTAAAAAGAAGTCTTTTGTGATTAATTTAAACTACATCACGATTAGTCTCGTCTATGTCAGGAAGTTACTCTTTACAAACTGTGTTTTAGTACTATTTCATGATTAATTTTGTTCATTAGATTTGATTTATGTATTACAGATAATGTTGAAAATACTACAATAAATTTTATTGTAATGAAGATCGATTAATATTTATTTATTTACTCTACTCTGTATTTAGAAAACATCAAAAACTTCGACCACACATGTTGTGTTAAGGAAAAAATTAACAGGAAGTAAAATTGGTATAAAAAATTACTTTTTTTAACAATGTGTCATATTGCATAAATTCAAAAGAAAAATTTAATTTTTTCTTGGATTTCGAAATTGAAGTGAAAAATAGAGCAGATTATTTCAAATAGCTGTAACATAAACTTTATGGGTGCTTACTTACATTATTAATGAACTATAAAACAAAACAAAACGGTACTGCGGACTATTGACTAGTCTGGCACATATTGTTGAGTTTTCTTCAATGATAATTTAGGTAATAAACTTTGTTAAAATTAAGACAAATATGATAATCTCAAGGGCTAACAAGCTAGCAAATATCAGATACTTTAATTTTAGAAGTTTACTATTTGTAGTATGGGTTAAATCTAACCAAAGTTGTTACCCAAGTTGAAAAGAATCAATGTTTAGAGCAAATTATATTTCTATCGTGGTTATTGTTCATCAAGAGCTGGAGTTAGATGATCGGTAATGAATTTGTATATCTTATTTGTGAAGCTACTGCCGATATTTGAAAAGAACAATCAACTCAAGATGAACGATGATAAAGGCACAGAAAATAAAGTACGACATATAATAAATATATCGTACCGGTGATTTATGCAATAGAGGAGTATGAAATAACGAAAGAATTATCAAATATAAGTGAATAGTATCATAACGAATACGATTAAGAAAGGATAGAGGAAATCAATTTTCATGTGAATGCAGAATGATTATTCCATATTCAAATATGAAGCTGCATTAATTTTATGGTAGAAAACATATTTATTCTTCATATCAACATCATTAACATTGATTTATTTTGAAAAAATTAATATTTGTTGTTGCCACCCAAGCAGATAAACTTTTAAGAAAACGCATTTACACACTCAATCGGGAACCGCGATTGCGAGTCATTAACGCTCAGTAACGAAACGCAAGAAACGCGTTTTTTACGCAGAATTCTCACTTTCAGAGCGTGAAAACGGGTAAAACTCCAATTCTCAGCGTTTAAACGCACAATTATTCAATAACTTAAAAACTAATTCGTTTGAACGCTGAGAATTGGAGTTTTACCCGTTTTCACGCTCTGAAAGTGAGAATTCTGCGTAAAAAACGCGTTTTTTGCGTTTCCTTACTGAGCGTTAATGATTCACAATCGCGGCTCTCGATTGAGTGTTTAAACGCGTTTTTCCAAAAATTTGTCTGCTTGGGCATCAGCAATTTATTAGGATTCTCTCATGTAATCTAGGTTAAGGGAACTATTTCATAAGATTAAGTCATTCAAGAGCAGCCATACTCTTAGACTTGATATCTCAATCGAATAAGAGTGTAAGTTTTGTGACGGATGCTTCGTAATATGTTATTTACGATTACACATGACTGTATTCGTTCAAATTTCTCAAGATCTTATTAAAAATCGTGAGAAATATTTTTCGATTAACTGAAAATAAACCGATATTAGAAATTAGATATTTCGTCGAAAATTTAATAAATTGATTAAAAATGAAGAGAATATCTTTAAAAGGCTTTCACATCCGATTAGTTATTCTAACGCAAAAATCTTCCGAATGATTCGGATTATTGAAAATAAAATAAAAATGCAAAGTAGAAGATTAATACATGAATCATAAACCAAATGAATAAAAATGAGTGTTAAAACACACTAAAGTCCTATTGATCACTAAGAAAAACTATCATCCTTTGTGTTTCATAATATCATTCAGACATGTTTTACTACAAATAGGAATTGCACTTTGTGGAGATACATCGTACACTTGCCTTGTCTATTTGAAAATAATCATTTTAAGTAACTAACATCAATAAAAACAAAGAAATCATATGAATATCTTTTAGCAAGTCTTTTCATCTCTCTTTTTAGAAAACAAGATCTATTAATATTGATTTCGATTATATAAAAGAAAAAGCTAAAGTTTGATGGCGATCTCTACCCAGTTACGAACACAGCTGGAAAAATGCGCCCACTAAAATCACTCGCCCAGGTTATTATGTTCTCTCTGTTTCATGAGCGAATTGCTGCTTCATTAGTAATTCGTAAACAAAATGAGCCGATATTTGCTTAGCTGAACTCTTGTCAAATTTCATTTTAATCAGCTGCTTATAAACAATACCATTGGCACGATTCCAAGCATAAGATCACATAAGCTAGACTAACTATCATTGGTGATGTACATTTACCACAACCAACTGCATTCTAATCAAGTGAAATATCAATACTGACTATTTCCCATATACCAGCTATTTCATCATTCCAAGAAATAAAAAGAATCCTTTCGCCTAATATATTTTTACACTTAGTGATTTCCCAATCTACGATTAAATTATCATTAAATACTCTTACCGATTGCTTTTTGTACATCCTTATCAATAATGATAACGGGATGAAAATATTTCTATACAAAACAAAATATTTCTCACGTTTTATTCTTAAGTTTTCTGAATTAATTATCATTCGATAAAACTAAAGCAAAGCAATTTGAATGCAAGCTCTAACACTTTGTTGACTTGTTGAACAATGTGTTAGAGCTTGTTGAAAAATCAAATGATTCATTTAAATTAACACTCATAGCATCATGTTTTACTTAAATGATAACATTTATTTTAAAAGAGATTAATCTTACAAAACAGAAGGTTCCGGTATTTCAAAAGTTCATTCACTTTCATATTTAGATAAACTATTCGCATTCTTTTTTGTTATTGCTAAAGAATGTATGAAAAAAAAGCATTGAGATAGGGGATTTTATAATTGACAAGTCAAAAGAATTGATTGATAAAAATAAGTAGGATCTCGTTTTAAAACAGATATATCAGTCTATATCAATGCTAGCCATAGATTGGTTATAAATGAACCAATAAAATTGTTTTGATTTTAGCCGATGGTCTACAACACATCCAATTGTCATTCTTTTGTTACATATGCACAGAATATAGTGGTGGTTTACCTTCATCTCTATTCCAAATTCAAGACAATAACACAATATAGAAAGAAAGAGGAAAAAATGGGTCCTTCTTAAAATAATAGAAAAACAAATAAAAGTAGAAAACATCGCAGCCGGTCAAATTTTTCGTTCTTTTACATGTTCACCGGTCCATCAAATGATCTTATTATACTAAAAAATAAACCTTTTTTTTTTCTTTTCCCTTTTCTTTCTTATTTTACATGTAATTTTGTCATTGCTGTATAGGTCGTATGCCTATTCTTTTTTTTTCTGTCTCTGACGGTTAAATTTAAATGTTGACATTGTTGATTTAGTCTTTTTTTATCCGCCCGTCCTTACATAACTAATGAATGCGTGCTACTCAACGCAAATTCTCGATGTCGTATAAAAGTTGAAATAAAGATATCTGTAATCGAATCTTTAAGTTGGCTGATATGTGCTTGTAATTGATCTAGTTCAAGGCTAACATAGTAAATTCTGGCAGATTATATTGATCCGTTTTTTTTCTCTTCTTTTAGCTGTTTAAGCATTGAATAGATTAAATGAGAACACATGTCGAATGAACATCATTTTCATCAACAACGAAATAAAACATTAATAAAAAAGAAATGTCTATAATCTACAATTACATATTGCTTTTGTCTCGTCGTTGATCACTCGTGTGTGACAGTACGTTTACACACAAAAAAAATAGATCATGCTATTCAATATATTACTAACAGTTTCGGATGTCTTGGAAACAAAACCAATCAATGAACATCCGAGTTCTTGGTAAAGAATTTCTCTAATAAAAAACTTTAATTAAAATTTTCATTTCTTTCATTTATTAAGGAGAAATAGTATTTTTTCTTTTCTTGATTCATCACATCTATCAACATTCATATTGGCTATTGCTCTTATTGTCTATGGAAGCTTTCGGTATTTTTCAATTCCAATGTTGAATTTTATAAACATTTTTTTATTTGTTTAAAGAGCATTAGATCGTGATAAAGCAAAAGATTCTGCATCTTATAAACTTCTATTTGAACCATCGGCAAATGAACAAGGTTACTTGAATGAATTAATCAAATAAAAATAATTGTTCTCTATTTAGTCTCACCTTCACATGTTATTGAAACAATCCATGCTATTGTACTTCCTTTAGGTGCATCTTTATCATTGATGATTATGTTCTTTTATTTTGATTCACTTCAAACAGTATTTATTATTTGTACAGCAAGTAAGTTTTCCACAAACACTAAAACTAAATCACGTATGTTGTAATTGGTTATTTAGTATTGTCAATTATGGGTTTTTCTTATCTTTTAACACCCTGTTGTCAAATGATACTTCGTCCATGTTCTAATAATACAAAGTAAGATGTCAACATATCGATCTTTGCATACTTTTACTGTGTTCGAAAATAATTACTAGCAGTATCTTGATTAGTGAAATCGACTCTTGTCAAAAATAAAATATGCTTTTTCTTCTATTGATTAATGCTTTTGTTTTATCGATTAGAATATCTTTTGGTATATTTGGTCGTTATACATTATCGGAAATAGTTGCGTTCAGTTTATCAATAGCTCTTGTTTTAATATGGATTATAACTGGACATTGGTTTTTTATGGATGGTAAAGGACAGGAAATAATGTTCTCGTATATTCTTTTTGTTTAGTTATAGCAACAGGATTGTGTATATCATTCATAGCTCTTGTTCGTTTACCTAATTTAAAAGTATCGGCAATATTATTACTAGGTCTTGTAATGTATGATGTCTTTTGGGTATATTTTTCTCACTATATATTTACAACAAATGTTATGGTACGAGTAGCAACTAAAGAAGCAGAAAATCCGGTAAAAATTAGTAAATATTTTAAACGTTTCTATTACAATGTTTGAACTATTTAGTTAACAACTATTGCAAGAAGGTTTAATTTTAATCGTTATCATGCTCCAAAACTTTCATTACCTGGCAAAATTGTTTTTCCTAGGTTTGTATAGAAAAAATATTTGTATGGTTTTGTTCTTCTTAAATGAAGAATAAACATTTAATCTGTAGTATGCAACAACAAGGTCGATTTTCATTACTTGGCCTCGGAGATATAATTATGCCGGGACTTGTTCTTTGTTTTGTTCTTCGTTTTGAATCTCAAAAACGAATTCATAGTTTACATAATAATGGCCCATTATCGTTTATCAATCGTTTAACCTATTTCCAATGTTGTCTATTGGGTTATTGTGCCGGTAAAATATTAATTTTGTGAGCTTATAAAATTAATATTTCGTTCTCATCAAATTTAAGGCTTACTGGCAGCAACTATTTCATCGGAAGTATTTAAATGTGCTCAACCAGCACTTCTATTTCTTGTGCCATTTACATTATTACCATTACTATTAATCGCTCATTTAAAGGTAAATTTTGTTGATGGGTATAAAGCAAAGTTCATTATCTGTTAAACTTAGGGTGATCTTCATTCAATGTGGTCGGATCCATTCGCTGAGAATAACGAAACTTCATCTACCTCGTGCAAATTATTGAATGTTTAATGTCAGATATTTTGTTGTCTTTGATATCGATTTTTTCAGTGTGCATTTGCATATAGTTCAGATTAATGAATGTCTAATTTTATGGTTTTTTCTAGAACAGTTTGTTTTAGCGTTTTTTTTTGTCACTGCTTATCATCGTACTTTGTTCTGCTTTTTCTTTATTGTACGAACAATTTGCTGGATAGACGCAATTTCAAAAAACACTGTTTTGCTAATTCAAATACATGCTTTTAGATAATTTGAATAAAAAAAGAAATGGCAAAATCGACATCAGTTTTACGATCAATTTTCTATCTTGTTCAAACATCTCATTCGCGTAGTACAGTTTTGATAACTATAGCCACCTTGATTACTTGTATTATGGTTTTTACAATGGCTGGTCAAGCTAATTCCATGGCGTTGCAAGCATATTGTTCTTTATGTATATTCGATTTACTTTTCATCGGGACAGCTTTAATTTCTGCATGGATTCTGGAAAATAATAATACAAAAGTTCTTAAAAATGTTCAATATCCAAATAATTTCGATAGCACTTCCACGACTAGTGCAACGTCACTTTTTATTCCAACACAAACCATTGCAACATTTTCATATGGCACAGCTCGTTTTGAAGTATTAGCTGTTTTTACATCAACGATGCTTTCAATACTCGGAGCATTTTTTATTCTTAAAGAATCTATTGAAAAATATCTTGAAGATGAAACAATTCATACGGAATATATTATGTTAGCATCAATGTCAACATTAGTTATTCATATGATTGTTATCTATTTTGTACGAAATCAAGCATTTGATCATGTGATTGCTGCTAGCTCATCAAGCTGGCTACAAGAACATGTTAGTGATATGTTTCAAAGTGTTTGTCATTACATTCCAGGTTTAAGTCGTCTTCTTTTACCGCGTATTAATCCATTAGCATTATTGTGTTGGTGTGGTCTAGTCATTGTGTTTTCCGATTCATTTCTTATAACAATGGGCTATGGAAATTTTGTTGATACATTATCATCAGTATTCATGGCTTTTATGACATTTGGTACGATGGTTCCAATTGCAACATATAGCGGCAAAATACTATTACAAACAACACCAGCACATATGATTAGTCAAATGGATAAATGTCTTCATGAAGCATCAAGACTTGATGGCGTATTAGAACTTCGTCTTGAACATTTTTGGGCTTTATCATTTCGAACACTTGTCGGTTCGCTACATGTTCGATGTCGGTTAGTAATAATTATACTCAAATAGTTACCAAAAAATTAATTAATAATCTTTTCTCAGAAGAGCAAAATTGTTAGCACACAAATCCTATGAGATTAATATGTGACATACAATGTAACTGTTGTTACTAATTATGGGAAGGCTATTTTATTGCATCTGTCATGGAACATATGTCTTCTATGACCTTTTCATTACTCTTCTAGAAGTGTACTAAGTAATTAGTTTGTATAACGTAAGGAAACATGCTTGATGTACACTAATTTTGTATTCCATCGCTCTCTTTTCCAGATCATATTTTACACTAGACTACAGGTAGTTTTGTAGAATTTTTTGAACGATAGAAAAATACGAGAGTAACTTTTTTCCTCGTCTCTACTAAAACTCCATTAGCGTTTGTTGAATTTTATTACGATTCAATATTTACTTTGTGACCTTCGAAGACGAAGAACAGTGAACGATGCATACAAATTGTAAACGAACTAAACTAACATATACCTAAAAGAGTTCATTTTCTAAAGAATATTTACCAATGCCAGCAGTAAGGCCTACTCAAGTGTTTAACAAGTGCTTCAGAACAAATCAAGAATATTCAATAGACACATTGTTTGCTCTGCATACACTTGGTTCAAATATAAGAAATAGAAAGTAATGAACATGTATGTATATATGTCGGCAGCACACTTCAACGTACACACATTAACAATCAACTGATTGTTTCATAGATAGACAATATCATCACGAAAAGACCTATAAAAAAATGCAGGATTCTAGTAAAAGTGATTTGAACAAGTTTAAAAATAGTTGGAAAGATTCTGCTCAATGTTTTGATCTATCATTCTAAATCATCATGTTTTTCTTAATACTAACAGGAACGGTTGTGGATGATCGTGTGTATAGAATTACAAAGAACATTCAAATAGTCTCACAAAATATTTTGTTACGTTTCCATCCATTATTTTTGAATTTTAGTGAAATTATTTTGATAAAAGCCAGAAGATGATGATATCTGACAACAAAGAATATCTTTATCATTCAGCTACGTGACACTATAATAGGCTCTCTCTATTGATAGATTGAATAATGCGGTGCACCTCGTACAAGTATCACTAACGGTAGGTATAAGCACAGAAGGCTGACGTAATATAAATTTTGATGTGTACAATCTCTTGAGCTCTTTATACATACTACGTGACTTCCAGAATAGATATATGGCGCTATTTAGCCTACATGCTATACAACATATGATCTGGCACAAATAGTCTTTAGCGACTTGTACAGAACTATTCCGATACTAATAGTACTGAGATTTGCACAAAGTACCTCCTGTGATCTTGTTTAACAGCCAATTAAATATCTAGCTCTAGACGTTTTTTTTTTGTATCTATTTTCAAAAGATAATTTTTTATAGTTCGCAAAACAAAATTTATTCTTGTTGATAATTATTTAGAAGAGATGCAGATGAGCAACTAGTCTTAGCACATGTATGGAACAAACTAGCCGATGTTGTTCAAGTTCTAACAATTCACATATTCAAAGATGATTGGTTACGACGGCAAACACACGCATTCATACAACCTCAAATCGGTAATCCAACTATTCCAAATAATCCTTCCAATTTTAACGGTTTTGTTGTTGTTACATAGTATTCTTTATTTTCTTTTTATTTAAAAAAAAATATATATTCAAAAAGAAGAGAGAATGAACTAAACAGGTTGTGGTGATGAATGTTGTCGCCAAAAATCTTCTACAACATCATGAATATTTCTATTTGCATCACGCCATTCACGTTGCCATTGTCGTAATTCTTGTACGTCAGGTTGTTTTCGTATACGATAGCCACGATAAAATGATTGAATTATTAACGCAGCTTCTTCTTCACTCCATAAAAGTGATTTAGGTAATGGAGCACGTGGATGTTGTTCAAAATGCGTATGAACAAATGGAATATTTTCTAATGGTTCATCAATATCAGATAATTGTTGATTTTGTTCTTCAGATAAATTAATTCGCGAAGGATTTTTATAGAATAAATAACGTGTTAAATAATCAAGAGCATTAAAAGCGCTACGTTTACGTTCTAAACATTTTCGTTTTTCGGCTTCAATTAATAATTGTTCAATACCTTTTAATAATATTGGATATACGAATTTTTCAAGATATTCAATAGTTGAAAGTTCTTTTGGACCTTTTTTTATAGGTGTTATTGGACGATGAACAAGAGTTGTTGATCTTGTTAATTCTCGTTGAATATCGTGCATAGGTATCAAGGCATAATTAATACAAGCTGGATGAGATATGCGTGTATCGATTTGAATTTGTGTTATATCATCAATTGTAACATGATTATATGAATAATTACAAAAAACAGGTGAATGTTTCGATGGATCATATATTTGTTTATCTGTTAATGGTTTTTTTATCTCACTATTGTCAGGATATTTTTTTTCGAAATTCAGAAACGATGTTGATATAGCACCTGTTTCAGCTTGCGCACGTTTAATGGCAAATTCAGAACATATGTCTTGCCATAAGTTAGTTTCTTTGCCAACGATTATGATAGGCATAATTAAGAAAACAACGGAGAAGAATCTAAAATAGAAATGAAAATAATTTTTGTTTTTAAGCAGTACTATTTGATTTTGTGCTACGATGGAATATTTCGACGAGAGTAAATCTATGTAAATCGATTAATTGACCATAAAAAAAAGAATAGTTTTTATGCAGAATTTCAAGTGTTATTTTTTGAAATAACAGACCTGAATGAATGGAATATTTTAGGAGGCTAAACATAGTAGACTTAACTTATTTTTTTATTTTCAAGTATTCGCGATAGTAAGTTGATTTATGTCGCTCATATTCATATTTGAAATATCTAGTATTTCGAAATGAAACCTTTTTAAGCTCATAGTATTTTTCTAGGTTCGTTTCAGAAATCTAAGATTTGGAATTCAATATGTACGTTTGTTTTTGGAGACTTGATAATGCATCAATATAAAAAAATCTTCTACAGTTCTGTTAATCCTTTTTCAAAGGAAATTAAAAACGATCTGTTTATTTGCTTTGCGAAATCCATCTAAAAACTTCTTATACTTCTAGAAAAAAATGGACAGTGAAAACGAAGATACGTATCATGGTTAGATCATTCTATACTTTTTGAATGCATCTTATTAAGTGAGCTATGACTTTTGTATTTATTTATTTCCTTGTCAAAGTTTGTTTGATAGAATTCAATAATATAATTTTAACATTAGAAGAAGAGCATTAATTCTGATCATTAACATCATTTAATATAATATGTTCGACAGTATTGGTTACGAGTATGAAGTTTGGGATGATCTATTAACAAATAATATTCAAAAACATATTTTAAAAGCTCAAATAACTTATCAACAGTTTATATCTTTATTCTAGATTTTTCTAACGTAAATATCTACTCGTTTACCTACATAGTCATATATATTTGTAAACACGCATAATTGAATGACTAAAACTAAAATCTTTGGTTCACCTTATGAAGAAACATGTCAAGATCTATTGAATCTGTTCTTTTTTATTCTTCGAAAAATTTCTCGATAAGAAAAAATTCAAACAGCCATCCTAAAATCATTCTCCATGCAATTGACCTTTTTCAATCGTCTTTTATCAATAGATGTCGTTCATAGCGATGACTTGCGATTCCTAAACGATTCGTTGTCTATAATATCCAATGTACATGAACAATCAAAGTAAGTTTCTTTTCATCATCACATTTTTTTTTGTTCTTGTTCTTTTTCTGTTGATGTTTTTTTCCTTTCTATGATTGTTTAGAACTGATTTTTTTTTCGTCGTTTTCATTTGCCACCGTACGTATATATTTCGAGCATAGGTAAAGGTATCATCTAGATGACTTTATTATGTCCTTGTTTATCAAAACAAAAAAAAAAGGAAAACAGATAAAAACGATATTTTGATATAACACACACAAATTAATTTTTTCATGAATACAACTCAATACTTCTTTTTAACCATCATCTCAATTAGTTGTAAGATTAATCGAGTTTGACGAGTAACTATTATTACCGTAGGATATAGTCGAGAGAAATCGGTATTAAAGAAAGCATAAACATTTTTCTTCTTGTTTCTACTGACAAGTACACAGCTCTTTCTCGTCATTTTTCTTTTCCATTTTTTCCTTGTGACGGTTTTCTGAAGGCTGTAGACGAGAGGGAGAGAGAGCGAAAGGAACAAGGTTGTAGGCATGCATCAAAATCCTTTGGATAAATAATTAGACATAATGTCGTCGACAGCATCATCATCATCATCATTGTACTCTCATTATAGTTGTTATTCTTAGCCTATGTATATCATTTCATTCTCTAAGAATGTTAATGAGATACTATTTCCAATTGAAATAGATCATTTTAGATGGTCTCCTCTTAAGTTGTTTACAAATAAAGAACTCATCGAAGATTTCTCTCTTTCTCTCGCGTTTCTTCTTCTTATCTTTCGTTTTTCTTTTCCTTTTTTTTTGTCTATATAAATCTGCAGATCAACACCCTTGACATTCGGATTAATCAAAGTAGAACAGTAGTATATACTAATAATAATCAAAGAAGGTCGTCTAATGTTTGCTATTTTCTTTCTTTTAGATTTTTTTCGTATACTATATCTTCTTATTATTATAATTTTTTTTTTGTTCATCGTCAAAAAAAATGTGGTAGAATAGCAAAATGTATGCTTATATCGACTTATCGAATATAGCACGTACAGATTCTGTAATACAATCTTTGTCATGGATGCATTATTTGCCTACTCAACAATCATCATTAAATGTTTCCAATGATGAAAATAATACTAATAATGTCGAAGATAATAACCAACCAAACCCATCACCNATAGTAGCAATTCAGCCGTTAATAAATCTCTATGACGGATGGTTAGCAACAGGTAATACAAATCATATTGTCAGTGTAACATATACATCAATACGCCCGGATGAAAATTTATCTATACCTGAGCGTACGAATTTTAATTTACGTGCGCATCGTACTGAAGTTCGTCTCGTTTCATGGAATGTACCATATCAAAAATTAGCCACTGTCGATGAAAAAGGCGTCATTTTTGTTTGGGTTAAACATGACAATCGATGGTCTTTAGAATTAATTAATGATCGTAGTCATTCTGTTATTGATATGGCATGGTCACATGACGGACGTATGACTGTGATATGTTATGAAGATGGTTTTGTTCTTGTTGGTTCGGTTACAGGACAACGTTATTGGTCAACAGTTGTTAATACAGCGCAAGCGAAAATTTCTGCTGTTACGTGGATGCCTGATGCCTCACAGTATGTTCGAATAAATAGAAACAAGATCCTTTTTCTATATTTTCAAAAACTTTTCTTTGCAGTGTTATTCTCGGTACAACAGCAGGAAATTTGATTTTAATGGATCATCATGGAAATACAACTGATGGCTTTTCATTATCAACGCAATCAATAACACAATTGCTTTACTCATGCAATAGATTCTATCCTGGTGCACCTGATAATAGTAGATTTAATTTTATGTAAATTAGTCTATTATTTTCATTTTCGTTTTTAATATATAGGTGCATCGAAATTTGTAAATGATGACTATGTACTTGCTTGTAGTCTTGAAAATGGTCAAGTACTTTTTTTGAATAATTATCAAGATCAATCACCGATATCTGTTGACACTGAACTTCAAAGTAAATTAATCACATATAGATTTTGGATTTAGAAGATCTATTTGATTTTAAATAGATATTAAAATGGATTGGTCATCACCTGGTGAAATACTTGCTGTAGGTGGTCATACAATTTTACATGATTCGAGTTATATTAATCAAATTTTATTTTATACTCGCCGTGGAGAATTTCTCTATCGTATTCAAATTCCACAAACGGTTCGTACTTTAGTTTTACAATAGTCTATATGTATAAATCTGATAAAAGGATTAACTGTGACGTTATTGCCAGGAAATATTTTTCCAACTTGATGGTGATAGACAGATTATGTAGGAGGCAAAAATATCGAGATTAAAATGTTTACTACTCGGACACACCAGTCCTCATTTGTTTCCTTTTTCTTGTTCTTCTGTTCATTGTCAAATCCATGTAGTGAAATCATAAAATGAGAAACTATTGATGAAATCTTATTTTATACATCAAAAGTAACTGGTTGATATTTGATAGTATTAGTCGTTAGATATTTCACTGTAGAATATCTTGATAAATAAACAAAAACTTATAGAATATCAATACTAAGAAATCGTAGACGATTGAAACTTGTTGTTTCATAACAGGAAACGAAAAGTATAATTATTATTTAAGAGTATTATTTAGTAATCACTATAGTTATAATATATAAAACAGAGTTCAAAACTGATAGTTTTTCAATGGAAACGATACCATTTATGATGTCATATTGTCATAATTGATGTGTTTATAAATATATATTTATATAAATGTGTAAAAGATATTCATTTTTGACCCCGAGTTGCTTGTGCCTGATCTTATGTGCAATACTTTTAATAGAGATTAATCGTATAGATGGAAGTGATTCTTTTCGATAATTTGTCATGAATGAAAGTACTATTTATTCTACTATTGGAATTAATATGTCTAGATTGATTGACTTGATGAATTTGTTACTAGCTTAAGAGATCATGATGATCTCAAATTTCTTGTCTACCTTGAAAATTTACTTCTAATTACACTATAAAAATAATAGCTAATTAATTTTCGTAATAAATAACATATTTTACAGTGCAAGAAAAAAAAAGTTCTTCTCCTTTGTTTTTAGACACAACCATTCTCTGCTTTATGTTGGGCTCATGGCAACGGTAGGAAAAAATAGATTTAATAGAAACAAAATTAATCTTAACTTTTCTTTTGTAGAACGAGTACTTGCTGCATGCGGTTCTCATGTCTATACAATTTGGATAACACATAAATCTCTCCCATCTATGCTAACATTATGTCAGATGAAAATTAAAGAACATATGCTAAATAGTTCTTTACAAAATATCGATAAATTATGTTTACCAAATAATCTAAAAGAAAACCTTCAAAGTTTTTATCGTTCAACTATCAAAGGTTTTTTGCCCAATCAAAAAACTCTACGTTCATTTGTTTGTAATCCATTAAAATCTCATCTTCGTTTACAATGCACTATGAAACGTATTGATAATGAAACTGAAAGTTCATCAACAATTCCAACAACTAATCTATCCGGAGCTACTTATGTTTTATATTTAGAATATCTCGGTGGTCTTATACCATTATTGACAGCAAAACGTACATCAAAAATTTGTCCAGATTTTATTATATTTGATCCGCAAATGAAAACGAATCAGTCGACTTCATCATCAAAAGCTCCTTCGAGAAAAAGACATTTTTCTTCATTTAAATCACGTTCCGATACATTTCATAATATGTCATCAATACTAAAGCAAACAAAATTATCGAATAATAATCGTTCAAGTTTAATTACAAATAGAAGTTCAATATATGTAGCTGATAATGCTGTTAATAATAATAATGGTGATGATTTAGTAACAAATAGAAGTAGTTCAGGTTGTAGTTCTGATGATGATTCAGAAGTCGAACAAGAATTGAAACGCGATGATGGATCTCGAAATGATTCACAAGAAAAATCTTCGAAAAAGAAAACAACTATGGCAAAAGTTGTTAAACATAAACACGTAAGAAAAAAAACAAAAAACAATGAGTTTTTAACCTTGATTCAACGTAGGCACCTACATCTAATAGATTGTCATGATACTGATTAATAGTCTAACATGTGGTTAATGGAGCAGAATTCTAGCTGCGTTATTAGCGTTGATATTAAAAACTATCTCCTACAGATTGAATCTTTTAATAGCGATTGTATATATCTAGAAAATTGTTTCGGTTAATTTCCTAAAATATATTATTATTCAAATCAGTCTAGGAAATCTGTACTAAATGTTTGTTTGTCTTTTCAATGAAAACAATCGATCATTTAAGATTAATTGTACGGAAGAAAATCATCATCTACCAATAGTCTTATTATATTCTCAGTATATGTTAGATTTGACATTATGATAATGGAGAGAAAAGAACAAGCTAAAATTAGATCTTTCTAGTCAGTGCGAGAAAAAGAATTCTTCAAGGAGATCTTTTGTTATGCTCTGCGATGATTATAATCACATTCTTTTGAAGAAAAAAAGAAAGATTATAGAAATTTTCTAACAGATTATTTAATGAAGCAAAATGCTCTAGTCAACCTACTTTTATTTATCATCATAAAACTATAAAAATGATTTCGACTATAAAACACACGAATAACGAGAAGCATAATTATGAAAGGTCTAATCATATAAATAGATATGAAATGAGTAAATTCTTATCGCTTGAGTTTCTCATTTAGGTTATATGAAAGATGTATATTTTTTTTAATTTTCTTTTTAATCGAATATAAAAATTGAATTGCGCTTAATAATTACAATATTTTCCGCTCGGTCAAAGTTATAGTGTTTAATCATTGCACGTAAGATATCAGACTATCGAATCTGTCTCTAGGTTAAAACTGTTGACAGTAAGAAAGCTAAAATACAAGGCTATTCTTCCTTCTGGTTTTGATATGGGCTCTAATAATGATAGATATTAAATTAATATCATTTGTATTCATCCAAAGGAAATAATGCATCTTAAAACGTCAGAGATCATATAATATTCTCTAAATGACTATATAAATCTATAGTTTTTTTTCGTATTAAAATAATTAAGTATCTAAAATTAGGAAGTCGGAAGTCGGAAGTCTTTAATCATTATCAAAATAAAATTATCGGCTCTTAAAATTTTTCCAGTGCATCAAGCTTGTAGCTTGTTTTTTTCTTTCTTTCTTTTTTTTTATACAGAATAACAGATTATGTACAATAGCTGCAAATATTTGGGGCACCCGTTTTAAATTCTATGGTCATTCGAATTGTTTACCAGAGGTTTTAGGAAGTGTTACTTATAAAACATCATTTTTACATTTGCAACCACGGCAAATGACAGTTACTGTAGCTAATAATTATAATAATCAAAAGCCAATACAATCGCCTGCAGAAACGAAAAATCAAAAATTAATTAGTCCAACTGTTCGTAAAATAAAACAGCAAAAGCGTAATAAAATTGATGAAGAAGATGATGATGAAACGCTTACAGGTTTGATAAAAATTCCTTTCTCTAACAAAGTTTTGTCATATTTATATTTAGTTCTTTCATCCTCAAAATTGAATATAGCTGCAAATATTCCAATTGCTCCGATGTCTCCTCAGTTACAAAATGTTCATTCATGTTTGCTTCGATCACAAAATCAACCTTCATTGTCTATATACGAATCTAAATGTTCAACTCAGGTAAAAAACTTCACAAACATATCATCTTACCGTTCTCCATGTACGTCGATGAGTACCAATACTATAACGAATCATCATTCTCGTCATCAACAAACAAATGCTGATTCATCAACTGCAAATTCATCGTCAACGTCTCCAATTAAT
Source organism: Rotaria magnacalcarata (assembly GCA_900239745.1). Taxonomy (NCBI): domain Eukaryota; kingdom Metazoa; phylum Rotifera; class Eurotatoria; order Philodinida; family Philodinidae; genus Rotaria; species Rotaria magnacalcarata. The sequence continues at coordinate 34,503 of OENM01000397.1, read as the reverse complement.
TTAAGTCGTTCAACATCTCCAGCAGCTTCAATAGCAAATTTCATTCGTCCAATATCACCACCATGTATTCAAGTCAAAGAACCACTATCACCAAAATTTACTCGAACATGTTCAAGAACTTCAACAGTTGATTCAACTCACTGTCGTCATCGTTCACCACCAATAACTCTTCCGTCGATTGCAAATAATATAAATGCATCAACAGCTAGTGCAACCACAACATTACTGATTGATGATTCATCCGGTTATGATAGCAGTGAAAATCAAAATAATCAAATAGCTAGAGAAACTACTGCTACTACTATTCCAGTTGCTTCAATTATTTCAACTGTACCAGAAAGTTGTTTTGAACCAGAAACATACAGAAATTTATATTCACTTAATAGTAATCAACAAAAACAATTGAGTTTAAGTGATCCAGCAATAAATCAAACAACAAAACATACATATCATTGTCAAACACAAACAACTACAGATAATTCATATTTATCTGCATCGTCGTTACAAAGACAACTGTCCAAAGAAGATAATGATATTCAAACAGATAATGAAAATGAAAAGTTAAATTCTCGTGAAGATAAGTCACGCAATCAAAATTCAACAGCAAAAATAAATACTTCTCGCAAAGTAAGTGAAGTTCTCAATGGTAATATAACGAACAAAGCTCACCCGCTTCCGTAGACTATGACCACTAAAATGGACATTGTATAGGGACTAAAAAAATGAATACGGAAAAATTTATTGTTTAGGCAACAGGACTAAATTCTGCAATTTTATTTTCACTAGTTCCATGCATATCTAATCTTTATTATTGTTACATTTGACAAGCAATAAACATATTTTCAATTTTAGCGATATTCAAGTTCTCGACATCGAATGATGACTTGTACAAGTGGCATGAACGATTCGTTGACAAGATTATCGCCACCATCAGACTTAGATCAATTAATAAATCGAACAGATAATCAAAATCAAAATTCGTTTTATGTCATGCAAAATCGTCCACCGTAAGATTTTTAAAACAGAAATATCTAGAATTTTTGTTTAACCCTATTTTGTTTAATTTAAGTTTGTGGAATGAACAATCACAAGTATATCAGTTGGATTTCGGTGGTCGAGTTACACTTGAATCAGCAAAAAATTTTCAAATTGAATTCAAAGGAAAACAGGTTATTTAACAATTTCTAAAAGCGCGTATACTCATTAGGACTGTTTAGGTTATTCAATTCGGTCGTATTGAAAATAATTGTTATACACTCGATTTTGAATGGCCATTTTCACCTTTACAAGCATTTGGTGTTGCTCTTGCTAATATAACTCAACGACTTAAATAAGCTCCTACATCTGTGGTTAATCATTAGTTTTTTATACGAAAAATTTGTGTTCTTTTCCTGTGGTTCCGTTCGATGAATAATCGTATCCTTGGCGTCTATTATTGTTTGTTTGTTTTTTGTCAGAAAATTTTATCTGTACACGTATTCATCTTTGTTCTTGACTTTTTTTTTTGGTCTGTGTTTGTCCGTTATTTTGCCAGTATATGTATATTTGAAAGAGAAAAACAAAGAAAATAAGTTTGAACTAAGAAAAGAAAAAAAAACTATATATTTATTCTTTATGGCAGAGAGTATTGAAATAATTTACAGATAAAAATATGATAGTACGTCTTGGATATATCCTATCAATTCTCTGTATAATTGTACAATGCGAACATCATGAAACGCCCAAAACGCATATTGGTAAGTTAAACGCAATTAACAAGGAATAGAATTCTTGACTTTTTTGGTTTAGCAATTATTGGTGCTGGAATTGGAGGCATAGCAACAGCTTATTGGTTAAAGTATTATTTGAATGATTCCGTAGCAATTACAATTTATGAATCTGATCAAGTTTGTTCATCATAATTTTAAAGAAAAAAAGCAGTTCCCATCATATATCAAGTAATTGTAGGTTGGAGGAAGATTGAGAACCTTAAATATTGATGAAGTTGAATATGAAGCTGGTGGAACAATTATACATGATAAGAATTTATATATGAAACGACTTGTTGATGAATTAGGTGAGAGAATCTTCTTACTTTCTATGAAACTTATAAAATCGAATATATTTGTGGCAAAAAAAACCTAAATCATGCTTAGTACATTATTGATAGTATCAATAAAAAGATACTGCGATTGTATAGTTAGAAGAAGAATTATCCTATACCACAGATTCACAGTGTTAATATAGGTAATGACAGCAGATAACCAACAAAAATTGGATGGAAAAGTTAACAGTATCGTTCGTGATACAAACTGCAATAGTATATTCTAGTTTTTCATACTAATGTGATCTAATACATAGATTTTCAGTCAGCAAGCTAGTACTAATTACATATATCTAATCTAAACGTTATTCGAGAAAGAAGTTCTCCGTGCAAAAAACGATTTCAAAGATGTATGAGAATTTCAATGAGTTGTATTGTATTGCAGAAAATTTTCACAGTTGCTGATTCGTTCTATGTATAAAATATATATTTATGTCACGTCAGATATTCATAATCAAGAGTAATCTCTGGGAGGCATTTTCTTTTCTTTTTTACATGGGCGTTAGAGTTCACGATCAATATAAACTTACTTACTGTTGCTTTGTTTAAGAACACGTATTTGAAATATTATCACTGATTAATAAATTCATAATTCTCCTGTTTGTAATATAATAATCTGATTCGAACATGAAAACAGCACGTAACTAATCGACTGCTTTTTGTTGAATAGACATCGAGATGTACGTATACCATTACATATCTCATGGATCTTTTTTATTTACAAACAAAGAATAATCGACAGGATACTAAATCTTTCGTTATAATTATTCGTCGATAATATCTTGTTGACTAATTTTCATATTCAAAAGAATTTCATTGCATTTTAATTGAGATTTTAACATCAAGATTGATACATAGTGCGTGTTTTTTTTTCAGTAAATTTATAAAGATTTCGTCTAATAAACAAGAAGTCTATATCAATATATATATATAGTTATGTAGTTGTCTTCTAATACGAAATGAAGTTTTACTAAATTTCATGCACATCGATTTTTTGCATATTTAGGTTTGAAACAACTTAATCATCAAAGTTCATTTTCATATTTAATTACCGATGATGGTTCTCAGACTTTGTTCTCTACTTTATCTCGTTATATTCCAAGTATATTTCATGTTATATGGCGATATGGTCTAGATGCATTTCGTTTCAAATTTTGGCTTGATAAAAAATTATCAAATTTTCTTCGGTAAATTGTTTTTCGTTGTTTTCGAAATAGATTTATGTTGATCTTGCTGTTGTTTTTAGCATCTATGATTATCAAGATAATGGACGAACATTTGAGACAGTGGAAGAATTTCTCCAAATGCTTGACCAAGATTTCTATGCAGCCACACGTTATTCATTTCGAAAATATCTATTTGAAAAAGGTTTTCATAAAAGATTTATTGATGAAATCGCACAAATGGCAACATTAGTTAATTATGATCAATCGGTTGACGCCATAAATGCTTTTCCTGGTAAGCTCTGGACTGTCAACAAACGAAAGTTTATTCTCATGAATTAATATCGTTTGATTAGATTTCATAAATCATTTCTTTACCATGACTTGTTTTCTAATCAGACAGAATTCGTATAAGACTAATGATATCCATCTAGGTATCTGTGTGACAGATCATATCATCTTCTAATAATTGTCGACCTTCATATCACATGTGTCACAACGACAAAAATATTATTGTTATTTGATAATATATGGCCAAATTTGAGTAAGACAAGGACTTTGTCAGAAACTATAAACTATCTGAATATAAAGAATTTCTAGACATAATTAGTTAAATATATTTATCTTTGATTATGATTAGTAGATGTCTTGATTGATTTGTTCTATTAACTATATTGACCAGATCATTGGAAATCAAATATTGACATCTATAGGCTTTTTTGTACACAAATAAATATAAAATATGACCAATCTAATCTCATCTATGATTTTTTTTAAGCAACCAACAAGTTTTGTGAGATATTTCTGAGTCGATTCCAACTTATAAATCATCTATGAGATGAAATTTTAGAAACACTGAACTCTAAAAAGTCAGTGTCTTGAAGAAAATCTTATTTCTTTATTGTTATCTTGTAAACTCTAAACAAGTTCGTTTTTAAACTTCTGATTTGGTTAAACCAAGACTTTTGATTTTTACCAATGTCGATAAACTTGAAGGTTTTATAAAACAAAAAACAAATTGAAGGAAATTCATTGTTGGTTTTAGTAATATATCAACAACGAACGAGGTCGTCCATATACGACATGTTTTTAGTTACTTTTGAATAATAGATTAAGTTCTGGTCTTTGCTGAAAATTGAAATTTTCTTTGAATATCACAAAGACTTTTTCTTCTATTGATGATTATGACTATAGTAGGAAGGACGAATATCTCTGTCTGTTTAACAGGCGCTTAGTGTTTTCATTTAATCATACATAAGCAAGGTTGCATATCATAGCTGTTCGTCGAGATATAAAAAACATGTCATAGAACAGTCAACACATTAAACCTTGACGAACATGATATTTTTGACTTGTCATAATTGAAATAATCTAAATGATTGACAGCTGTTGAATGAGAAATTTAATTTTCGATTGGCATCAGGGACGGCGTGAACGGGGGGGGGGGGGGGGGGGGNCCCCCCCCCCCCCCCCCCCCCCCCCCCCCCCAACTTTGGAAATTTTTGTTTCAATTTTACTCCGATTTGAAGAAAATAGAAGAGATTTTTGTTGATTTCCTCCGATTTTTGAAAAAAACCTCTCGTTTTCAAGTAAGCCCCCCCTGTACTTTTATTACTTCGCGCCGTCCCTGATTGGCATATCCTTGAACAGTCAAATCAATAAATAAATAACTTTGCTTTCTTTGCTGAATCCGTAATATTCGATATTGTAATACATATTCTAAAGATTTCTATAAATTTGTCAAAAAAACAAACAAACATGCACAAGTGTAAAATGAAAATATTTTAGGTCTGGTATCATTGATGGCCTCGGGTTCTACACTTTGGCATGTAGAAGGTGGTAATTATCTTGTTCCTAAGAAAATGCTTGAAAATCTGTTAAAACAATCCGACGTTCAATTCGTCAAAGGTTACGTTAAAAGTGTTGCAGAAACTCATCGTATTGATGTCGACGATCAAGGTGGTAATGTTCGCCTTTCTTATCAACCATCTACTAGTGACCTCGTAAATTCTGTTGATTATGATCATATTGTTATTGCTTTTCCACTTCATCGTGATAATATTGCGGATTTTGTCGTACAAGCAACTGATAGTTTTTATCAATATGATTATCGTATGCAATCAACACATGCAAATTTTCTCCATGGCAAACTCGATTGTCAAAAATATAATTTAACAGATGATGAATGTCAAAGATTAAATGCGATTTTCTATACAAAATCATCATTACCATATCGATGTGTTGCTCAACAGCAGCCTGTAAATCTAAATGAAGAACAAAACAAAAAACCTGATAAATCTGTATATAAAATATTTTCACCAGAAGAACTTAATTTGTTACACTACGAACAAATATTTGACAAAGAAAATTTTAAACTTATTCAAGATATTCCTTGGTTGGCCTATCCGAAATATGAACATCCACAAAAATTACCACCTATACAAATCAATAAAAATATTTTTTATCTTAATGCAATGGAATGGAGTTCATCATGTATGGAAATTGAAGTGATTAGTGCAAGAAATATTGCTCTGCTTGTTGCGAAAAAACTTGGAGTCGAACTTAAACATAGTGATAAACATGTCGAATTTTGACGCATCTTTTTTTTCTAATTCATTCCTTTTTGTAATTCCAATAAAGCTCAAAGAGATTGGTTGATTTTGTTTTCTAATTTCAGATAAAACAGAATGAATCAAGAAGAGAGAAAGACTTATGATAATACATCAAGTTCATACTTATCCTTGAAAGCTGAATTATTACGTAAAAAACAAGATATTCAAAGAGTATCATCATCATCGACGTCTTCATCGACTATACTTGACAATTTACAATCGACATCAAGTTCATTGAAACTTAAAGCAAAACCAGATTTAGATATTGAAGTTGTTAGTATATCAAAAAAAAAGAAGAAAACTGAAGATGCCGAGCCTCCACCATCGGCATCAACGTTATCTCGTCAAGATGAAATAGCTTTTGCTAAATCGCGCGCAATGCTTGAAGCAAAGTCCAAACTATATGATCAAATAATGGCAAATAGTGAAATGAAATTATTAGCTGAAGATGATGGCGATGAAGATAATGACAAATCATTTCTTGTTGATTTCGAACGAAAAATCTATGAAGCAAATCGTCATCATAGTAAAGTTGAGTACACAGATTCCTTTGGACGTACACGTTTAGTTACTCAAGACGAATTTGAAGAATTTAAAAAATCTGAAAAGAAAATCGCTCAGGATAAACCACAATCGAACAGGTCTGATAATGAAATTGAACGTGTTGAACGTTTACATCGCGCACAAATGCGTAGCAAATGGGAAGCTGAGATGGATGCAATAAGAGATAAAACACAGCTACATTATCAAGATGTTTTATTTGATGAGAAACGTGAACACGGTGTTGGTTATTACAATTTTTCTACCGATGATAAACAACGTGCTGAACAAATGGCAACATTAAATGAATTAAGAACAAATACAAAAAATGAAAAATCGAAATTTATTCACGATAAAGAACAACGGCAATCGAGCACGGCTGATCGTTTAAATAAAATACGTTTAAGAAAAGCAAAAGAAATGGGTATTCATTTACCGGAGACTAATGAATCAACATTAGAATCCATAAAAGAACCTCACATACAATCAGACATTAAAGTAAATCATGAATATTTGTGCATTTTTCTAATTAATCATTATTTTCTTTTCTTTTTTTTTAAGGAATCATCAAATGTTTCTATGAATAAAGAAGACGAAATTATGAAGCCGGTATCAATTGATAAGAATTTCGAAAAAGAAAAAGAATTAAATCGTGTAGAAATCGTGCGATCAATACCAGCACAATCATCACAACAAGTTGATTCTTTTAGCAAACTATTTAAATTTAATCCGATCTTGTGCTTTCTTTTTTTAGACGCTACAGACGACTTCCACTCAACTAAAGCCACCTGCACAGAACAATAATCAAATAATACAAAAATCAAATTCATCTTTGGCCTATCCGTTTCCTGTCATTCGCAGCAGTACAAGTTCGTCATTATCGGGCACTCATGATTTATATTCATCCAATATACATTAACTATTGATATTATAATAACTAGTTTGTTTGATTGAAATAAATTCTGTTTTGTAAATAAACAAGAAAAATGAAATGTTAATATAAAAGAGAACGATTCATCCGAATTAAATAATAATCTTAAAGTACTGAGACGCGTATTCATATTAATTCAGCTCAATCACATATATATTAATCGCCTTGCTTCACATTTAAAAAGAACACAAAGAGACCTTCAATTCAAAGTGAATAAATATAAAATATAGAATATTAATTGTTCTATATCGATATCGATAAAATCACTAGAGTCATAAATATGATGATGTGTCCTTGTGTAATAAAAATAGCAATGATTAATCAAATCGCTTTTATGATAGACTCCTCAGAACATATTACAACGATTCTTTCTTTTTCGTGCCATCATGGCATCACAACAAGCAGTATTTTTTTTACGTTTTAGCAGATGCTTTATTTAATGGTAATGATAATTTTATTCAGTAAGGACGAAAAAAAAACAAAGCATTAAACGGACAGAAATTTGCTGCTCTATTTCTTGCCAGTTGCTGCATTCCAAGCTTGATTCCAAGCAGGCCATGTGGCAAGATCAGGGCAATATCGTGGATGGAGAAGACGTTCACAGTTTTCTTCATATCTTTTAAAAAATAAAATGCGCTCTAATATGTAAATATGAGAATTTTCGTCATTTTGTTTACTTCTTTTTGGCATCCTTCATGTGACTTTTAGTGTCAGATGTAAAGAGTCGACGAGATTGATCAAGAAATTGGCTTGCTTCTTCGTCACCTTGAAGAAATTCGTGAATAGCTCGTTTTTCTTCTAAAAATTCAAATAACTGATAAATGTACAACAAAACAAAGCCAATGAAAATGTTTCCTACCACGTAAAGATTCGTCATCTGCTCCATCAGTATCTTCAATGCTACGAACCACATTTTCACCACTGTCACTATCATCGTCATCAATACTACGAACCACAGTTTCACCACTGTTACTATCACTACTATCATCATCATCATTACGTTCTGTTAAGCGTCCACATTGCGCTAATGTAAATAAGAAGCCAAAGATCAACAAAAGACCAAGATATTTAGAGTTCATTTTATTTCTGTAGATGCACCTACATAATATTTATAAGCAATATAAATATAACATAACAAATTTAACATTTACCTACTCGAATGGTAGACTTCTTTGAATATGAAGAAAATGAATGCGCTGTATCAATGTCTGGTGCTTTGGCTTTTATATTTGGATATAGCTGGAATTTTACTCCCACCTGCACTCTCTTTCTCTCTCTCTCTCTCTCTATCGGACTCTTTCTTTTTCATATACGATATCGTGTGTTTTGATTGTGCATAAAACCAAAAAAAAAATAAGCTGTAGTTTTTAGAGATCAATAAAGCCAGGTAATACTAGTGTCAAGTATGATTAACGACATTATTCGTTCTCTCTCACTTTCTCTTTAGACTTCACCTGTACATAGAAGAATATTTGTGTTAGATTTATTCCGACCAAGTGGCATCGTTGTAAAAAAAAAAGAGCTTGAAAATGTAGGTGCACAACTGTACTTTGGTTATTCTTGGCTCACGAACGAACGATGTTAGATGAATAATTCGAAAAATAAATATGTGATATTACTTTGATATCAAAAGTTTGCCAAGACTATTTGCTCTTTAATAAAGTTGTAGAAAGCTTAACTTGTTTCCTTTTCAAAACGACGAAGAATCATAGGATTTATTCGAATTAAGCGAATCAAATAGGGTTTCTTTTTTGTTTTGTTCTGAAATGAAATTGATGAACAACAATAATATTTTTCTTCTTCATAATATTTAATCATCACGAGCGTATTATTCATCGTGACTAAATCATATTTTTCAATGCTTATTTCAACCATTTACTGGTCGTCGCTGTGCAACTATTTATTCCTGAAAACTTAAAAGTATATTACTAAAAATTGTGAAGCAAACTTAGTTTCACCTGTATTAAAACATATTCACCAAAATTACTATAAAATAAATAATCGCATTTCGAATAAACGTTTTCTTTTTGTAAAGTAATATTCAGTGTAAAGTACACATAAACATAAAAGTAAATTCTAGTTATTCTAAAAGTAAGAAATCCTACGAAATTATTTCTATGCATATGAAAACAAAAATAAATATATTTGTTATCAAATAATGATAGAAAAATTCAAGTATGAAATTGGTTACAGATGATAGAACGTAGTGAAGATTGAATTGATGCGCGACATTGAAAATATTTTAATAAAGAACGTACTAACAAAAGCAAAACTTTCAGTCAAGCATTTGGTGTAATAGAAATTGTTGGTTAATCTACGATACGAAATATCGAATCATTTTTTAAGTGCTTAAGACAAGTGATTCGAAGAGACGTTTTCGTTTTTTCTGAATATGTTGGCGACGTTTTTTTCATGTTGTGACATTAAACAGATGTTATCAAATTATTAGAAAAAGTCGAAAAAAAGTGGTTCTTCAACAATAATCTTATGATCAACTACACATTTTGATGAAGACAAGCTCTACATGTAAAATAAGTTTTAATCAAAAAGCTTTCATGAGTAAATTTCGATCGAAACAGCTTGCCATGTAATTTTATTTTCACTGATAGATTTTAATACTTTTTGTATTTTTAAAGGCACCTTTTGAAATGTTGATTTTCGTAGAAACTAACTAGTTCTTTGCTTATTTGAACGTTTCACCCCGGGCAACATTTGATATTCGACAATAATATCGAATTACGACTATTACTTTTCTTTGGTGAAACAGAATCTTACTTTGAATATAAATCTAAGAAAAATGACCAACCCCCCCCCC